>JAOEHY010008721.1:6479-19648 GCA_025447955.1 Psilopsiagon aurifrons
AATCTCTATTTTTTTTTTTTTTTTTGCTTTTGTTGTTAATACTTCTACTTTTATTATTTTTTTATTATTATTATTTTAATTTTTAGCGACAGCTCTCAAACCTACTTTGGGGTCTTAAAACGAAACCGTACACCATTTCACTGTGGACATTACACCCTCTTACAGATATGGGAGACATGGGAGACCCACCAAAAAGTAAGGCGGAATTTTTACCGTTGTTGGAATAAATGTACTGTCTATTGTAATCGTCTCAGGCAGGCTAACTGCTAAAGAGCTGAAGTTCATTTGAACGGTAGAGAAGGTGCCTTTGTTGCCATGCCTGCATGCTTATTATGTTTTAGCTTCTTAACCTTGTATGCTGATAGCCTGGGATCCTGCTCTCTTTTAAAGTTTGGGGAGCAGACAGGGCTTTAATGGGAACTCCAAGCATGGAGCCTTCAATTCTCCTAGTTTTAGAATGCGATGAGGATGTCTGACTACCACCACCTATTCCGTGAAGGGGAATTAGCTTTAGACTTGCAAAAGAGAGCAAGTGACAACCGTAAAGATGCTTATTCTTGCTAGTAGCCTGTAGCCCCCTCTTTGGTGACACGGGGCTGAATGGAAAGAGCAGCGAGACATGAGTCCACTGTTTCCAGTCACAGCCTCTTGAAAAATGAAATCAAACATACAGGTGCTTTCCCCGTGAGGCAAGGCATGCAAACAAGCAAACAATAAAATGAAAATAAAACACCAAGGGAGTTTGGAGTTTTGATTCTGCGCAAGACTTGCGAAATGAGAACCTTCACCCCTAAGACTGTTCACATCTGCATTTTAGCATATGTTCCGCCTCCTTTCTGAACGAGGCATGGTTTTGATGGCACACTTCAATTACCATCCGAAAGTGTGATACTCAAAAAAAAAAAAAACAAAAACAAAAAAAAAAAAAAAAAAAAAAAAAACAACGCTCCCAGAGTACTCCCTATAAGGGAACGGCACTAAAAGTGTGTTTATCTCTGTAGGAGTGCAAGCAGCTAGTCAATCATGTATTTATTTTCATTTCAGAAAAACGCCTGATTTCCCTATGTGTTGGTTGCGGCAATCAAATTCACGATCAGTATATTCTGAGGGTTTCTCCGGATTTGGAATGGCATGCGGCGTGTTTGAAGTGTGCAGAATGTAATCAGTATTTGGACGAGACCTGTACGTGCTTTGTTAGGGATGGCAAAACCTACTGTAAAAGAGATTATATCAGGTACGCCATTTACGTTGTTTAATTCTTTAATTTTTTATTTAACTTCTTAAATCTGACTTAGGTAGAAAGAGGAAAAATTGTGAGAAGAGTCTGAAACGACAGCTGTTATGTTTCTAAGTGATTTTGCTATAGATATACAGGCAAGGAAAAAAGTTAGAGGAGTCAAGTTTTTTATTCTGCAGATTCAAATACAAATTTCTGTATAAAACCCCCAACTTTCAGGAAGAGCTAGCGACTATGTGGGACCCTCCCGAGGACTTTGGCAATGCATCTTGTGATTCTAAGAGTGGGAAATCGTAGGTAATGCAGTAAATTTCCAATAGTGTATGTAGGTAGTAAGTGCAACACTGAATTGAATGCTTTTTAACAAAATCTGAGAAACGTGTGTCTCTGTTTTTACAAAGGCATAAAGGCATTCATAAGAAAGGTCTTAGAGCATGTAAGCCATAAAAATAAATACACAGAGAAAAAGGAAAAGAAAAACCAACCAACCAAACAACAACAACAAAAAAAAAAAGCAACCACACAACACACACAAAACCCGTTATTTAACCCAGGCCTATCAAAAACAAAAAGGCAAAAGAAAAACAAAAACAAACCGAAGTTTCCTTTAGAATGAAGGATCCTTTTATGGGGAGGTTAAAAGCTAGACCGAAATGTTTCTTCGCTAAAATAACTGACATTTAATCTTTTTAAATATTAACCCCTTTGGTGATATCTGACTGCCTTTTCTTTCTTATCTTATCTGTACTGATGAATTAGACAGAGCAGATCAAATTGCCCATCATCTGTTCGCTAACAATTGGGTATATTTAGATAATGGAACCGCTTCCTTCCTCACATTAAAATCTGGTAACTGATAAAATGTGAGAGTTGCCAAACCTGACACTATAGAGAAACCAAAGGAGGAATTTCGAGTGTGTTTATTATTTGTGCTCCTGGGTCATGCTGATCCATTTCAGTGTCGCCTACTGGGTTTGCCAGACCAGAACTTTGCCTGACACTGAGGTATGGATAGTATTTATTTTTTTACAGAAAGTTTAGGGACCTAGCACCTATCTATTCGCCAGATACCTTTTCTAGTTCCTTTATAATCCTGGATTGAATAAAGCACTTGAGTCTTGACTCCTCCAGTGCACAATTCATAAACATATCATTCCTTCAAGCCGTTGTGAAAATTGCTCGAAGTTTTATCATAATAAAAAACAGACCACTTTTTATTTATTTATTTATTTTTATTTCTTCTTTACTTTTAAAAGCACTTTGGAGCTATGCTTTTGAACATCGCCTTTTTACTTCTTTCAAATGAAAGGGGAAGGTTTGTACTGAGATGTGCTCACCTCCCCCCTGCTAAACTCAGCAGGAGAAATTGTTTTTAAAACAAACCAACAAAAAAAACCAAACCAGCTCTTTTAATTTAAAACTCAGAACATTAAATTTGCTACAATTTTAAAAATCAGATGTACATTATGTGCAAGCCGTCTTTGAATTAGACCGTGACCCAATCTATAATTGTCAGATATGTGGGTACCCCCCAACTTTTGTACCGATGCGATCTGAGATCGCTCTGTTCTTTTTCTGCTTAGCTGGTTTTTGGGGGAAGGGGGTTCTTATAAGAACTTTAATTCGGAAATTCATAGCTCTACATATAGATTTGTACACCTCTATAGAGTCAGCAGCTAAAGTTGTGTGTAAATATATACATCTGCACCCACATGCATGCAATACAGGCTATCTCTAAGGAAGTGCACTAGTGAGGAAACGGGTTTAATATTAGATCAGCTTTAGCAATAGCTTTCACAGTTCCGTGGATCGTGTGCGTGCATACATGCGTGTACCAGCACATTTGCAGAAAGATGTTAATGTTACCTAATGCCAAGGAGTCCGCCAGAGGAGCACTCTGCGGGAGCCTAGGGACTGTATAGTTCTAGGCTCCCGAGTTGGAGCCCTTTCTTGTGTTCCTCTGCTGATGGGTGAATTGTTCCACTCTCCTCCACGGGAGACAAGGAGCCCGCTGCTTACGCCAGAAACCCATTATTTGCGGCGTGGGGCTGTCAGCGAGAAACTGCCCTTTCACTCGTGCCGGAGGGCTTAAGCCCCGGCGCAAGGTGGGATCGTCGGCGGGGGGTAGACGGACCCGGGTGGGCTAAGGCAGGGTCAGGCTGCAGAGCCAAGGCACCTAAAATGCCTTCTGCTGGGGAGCGGGTGGGAGTTTCACTGCTATATACTTGAGCGCGTATACGCGTATATCTAAGAAGGTATGTGTGTGTAAAGTAGATCTGGTGAGGTGGGACAAGAGGAAGAGCCCACGCCGCTGGCAGAGCCACCCATGCTGCTAAGTCCTAGGGGCTGAGCAGCCGGCAGCCCCGTACGCATTAAGAGCGAAGTCTGGAGTGGGTTCCCTGAAAAAAAAAAAAAACACCTTTAGGTGAGACTGGCAAGTTTGTGCGTGAGGAGTGGATGACAGCTTCGCCAGGCTCGCCTTTAGCCGGTGTACTCGGGTGTTTCGGTTTAGCCCCGGGACAGGCTAGATCAGGTCCCCCTGCCGTAAGGAGGGAGGAAAGGAGAGGGCAGGGACGGCCCGTTGACTGCTGCAGCCCGGGCGCTGGGGAGGGCAGGAGACCTCAGCATCTCCTCGGGAAGGAAGGGGGTCGCTTTTTTGTTTCTACCCGTTTCTTCTTCCAGCTCAGCAGCCCCTTCCCTTCCCCCTCTCCTTACACACCGGTGTGATCGAGTCCTCACCGCCTTTCACGGCAAGGTACCGGCAGCAAACAAATCCTATTTATTCTTTTCCTCTACTGGTTTCTGCATTTTTAAGGCTTGTTTAACTAGTGGACTGCGTGTGGCGCGTCTACGCGGGGCCGCGGGGCCACGGGGCCACGGGGCTGCCCACGAGCTGGAGTGAAAACCTCTCTCTTTTTCTCCTTCCTTCCCCGCCATCTATTCCCTGCCCTCCCCCTTCCCCCTCCCGTGCTCTCTCTCCTTCCTTTCCTTCCCTTCTCCTTCTATCTGGGCTGGGCCCTACTCAGGTTATACGGCATCAAGTGCGCCAAGTGCAGCATCGGCTTTAGCAAGAATGACTTCGTGATGCGCGCCCGTGCCAAGGTGTACCACATCGAGTGTTTCCGCTGCGTGGCCTGCAGCCGCCAGCTCATCCCCGGCGATGAATTCGCGCTGCGGGAGGACGGCCTCTTCTGCAGGGCGGACCACGACGTGGTGGAGCGGGCCAGCCTGGGCGCCGGGGACCCGCTCAGCCCCCTGCATCCAGCCCGGCCGCTGCAGATGGCAGGTACCGCCCCACACCCGGCGCACGGGGACCCGGCGGGGTTCAGAGCAGCCCGGCCCTGCTGTGGAAGGAGTGGGCCGCCGCTTACACCCAGCCCCCTAACACCGCCGAAAGGCGGCCCCGGGCGTGCGCGCCTGCGGAGAGGCGGCCGTGAGCAGCGGCCGTGAGCAACGCCAGCTCATGCGGCGCGCGTGAGGCGGAGCCACCTGCTGGGGGCGCGCCCCCCATCCTCCAGCCCCCCCTCTCCGGCCTCTCACAGGGTGCGGGGGTCCCGTGTATGCCCCCTACCCCATTCGGGTCAGCCCTGTGGCCTAAGCCGGAGCGGGACGAGCCGCTGCAGGGAGCAGGTCTGAGGCAATGAGCTCTCCGCTTCCGGAGCGTGCGGAACTAAGCACCGGGGAAGCAGGGACCGAGGAGAGATAGACTTCGTTACTACAGGAGAGCACTTAGGCTGTAATTTAAAACTGTCAACAAGCTAATCTTCGGTAATTGCCTTTTAAAGTGACTCTGCCTTCCTGAAACGTTTTATGTGATTGGTGAGAATTTCAGCTTGTAACTTCACAGTAGCCCCACCTTACAACTTTACTTACATTTTTAGTTCTCGGTGAGAGCATCAGATACTCAGAGACGCTTAGCTTTAGGAAGGAGCACGCTTCTGAGGCAAAATAGGCTGGACAATAAAAGGTTGGCTGGCGCTATTGCTATGCGAGTAGCTGCAACTTGAAAAGTTGTTTCCAAACATAGCTATGTTTAAACGGGCTCTTTTGCCACTTCTGAGCCACTTCCAGGGGACAGATCTATATACAGGGAGAAATAATCCAGTAGCAGATACGGCAGAATTGTATAGAAATGGTGTGTGCTTCCCACAGCATGTTTATGCACGTCTCTGAGAGGCATACTGTGAGGGCAAGTACAGCACTGCTAAGATTTGAAGCTTCGTATCGTCTTTATCGCATTTGCTGACTTATTGTTACAGTCAAAAAAGTCGGAACTCGACTGTACAAAGAGAACACTTCTGAATATTAGCTAACTAGAGTTTAAGGGGATGGGGAGCTCAAATTGCATCTACATAGCTACAGCTACACAATACATATAAGAATATCAGAATCACACGAATACTTTCAGATTTTGATGTACATACCCGTAGGTTTGCACTTCTTGGCTGTTTCCACAATTTGCTAGACTTGCTCCCCTTTTAAAGAATTAGCAAAACTTTCCTATTTTTTTTTTTTTCAAGTATTTGTCACAAGTTGACAGAAATTGATCTAGCACCTCCACTTTCTAAGATAGACTCCGTCTTCCAAGCTCTGAGATACTGGGCTCTTGCAGGATTTTCCTCCAAGGTCATGATGCAGTGGATTTGGCTTGTTCTGCTTCTATTTGGTGGCATCAAAGTGCCGGGAGCTGTTGCACGTTATCTCGGCCTTTGGCTAAAATGAGCTAGGTTCCGTACGCAAGAAACAGACAGAAAATATGATTAATATAAGAGGTATTCTTTCATTAATTTTAAGGCAAAAAAATCTGTTTTGGTAATTTGTCAGGGAATAAATACATAAAACCCTCCCACTCCTTCCCTAGCGTACTCACACCTTGGAGAACTCACCCTCTCCTGTCAAGTCTCACACAGGTTCAAGCTTCTGTCATTAAGGGTTTTAGGGGGGTGGTTTGTTTTTGCAAATTAGTTATCTGTGGAGTCAGAAATGTCAGTCCTGTCACTCCACCGGCGCATAAAGCAGAGGAGGCTGCAGGAGCTCCGATAGATCTGACTGCTTAAATGGCCTTTGAAAAGCTGGTTCACCACACCCCCCACTTCCTTGCCTCCCCCTGTCCCACCAGTTTAGATTCATAGCCTCTGCAGACTCCCTGCTTTCTACTCATGGGGATCCTGTTCCTCCCTTCCCCTTTCCTTACAGCAGAACCTATCTCTGCCAGACAGCCAGCTCTGCGACCCCACGTCCACAAGCAGCCCGAGAAGACCACCCGAGTCCGGACTGTCCTTAATGAAAAGCAGCTTCACACCTTGAGGACCTGCTACGCTGCCAACCCCAGACCTGACGCCCTGATGAAGGAGCAACTGGTAGAAATGACTGGCCTCAGCCCGAGGGTCATCAGGGTTTGGTTTCAAAACAAGCGGTGCAAGGACAAAAAAAGGAGCATTATGATGAAGCAACTTCAGCAGCAGCAACCCAATGACAAAACCGTAAGTGGCTTCAGCTTCTGGCCGTGCACTGCCCCCCTTCCCGAGAAGAAACGCCTGGGTTGTGTTCAGCCCGGCCAGCCTCCGGGGTCGGTCTGACGTTTTTGATTTTGAGGGAGCTCCTTTAAAACAAAGAAAATGATAGCCCTTAACTATTATCCGCTTGTTTCTGTCGTCAGTGCAATTAAAACAGACCATAGCGAGAAACCGGTATAGGCTGCTCAAGCGAACACATGTCATTTTGTGGGGCTAAGGATACGCACAGGATTAGACTAACTTCTCTGCAGCATGAATTGCGACCTGCAGAGCTTAAGGGATATAATAAGCACACCCTTGTGTAATATTTATATTGCAAATGCAAAGCAGTCCTCGAGGGGAAAATGATGCTTTTGCCCTCTTCAATGGTTTTACACAGGAGTAAACCCAGAAGTAAAGCCCATGAGTAAAAGGGAAATTTGATGTATTTTCTTAGCACTTTATGTGCTACAACATGCATACATATGTTTACCAGTGCATTTACTGCCGCAAAAGACAAATGCAGTGCAAAGGTTTTGGAATCACCATCGTGTTTACAGGTTACTTTAACTATATAGAGCCATTGTGAAGAAATACATTCAGTTCTTTTCTGCGGGCATATGAACATGTGCAAAAAAGCAGAAAGTTCTGGGTACAGCAGAGCAAACCGACTCTTTCCCTTTTAAGTCAACTTTTTTATTTTTACCTCCCCCCATCCCCGTTGTTGTTGTTATCTGCTTGAAGAAGAGTCTATTTTTCTCTCTGTGAGTATTAACTGACCTGAGAATGACTATTAATTCATAAGACTGACGATTTAAGTGGAATTTAAGGAGTTTCATTTTACCCTATTGGAATGCAATAAAATACGATGTTATTACCTCTCCCGATGAATATATTCGTCGAGGTTTGGAGTTATTTTGTACACAGTGCTTGCACCACAGGGCGTCCTGGGAGGGCTGGGGTTTCTTTTTTTTTTTTTTTTTTTAGTGTTTTGGATAGACGTACCCAAGGTTTGCAGTGCCTTGGTTATGCAATACAGTTAAGGTCACGCAAAACAAAACCCGCCTGGGTGCGAAATAGAAAGGCAGCATGATTAACCGTTTCTTGTGCATCATCAGCCACGATAGAGAATGCTCATGTTTTAGAAAGCTAGGGGAGGAGGGGGTATGCCTTGAGAGAAATGGGAGGATTAAAGGGAAAGAAAGTAAACTTCCACCGTGATAAATCCAGCTGGTAGGAATAGGCTGACCTAGAGTAGAATAGAGTAAGACATTCACAGCAGATTAACAAAGCAAATACAAGCGACTGTATAGATAAGATAGAAAGCAGTTTATTGACTCAGCGCTTATATACAATAAAGTTAACCAAGCTCATTAACATCTTTTGCTGGGCTGTTTACAGAATATCCAGGGGATGACAGGAACTCCGATGGTGGCTGCTAGTCCGGAGAGGCATGACGGTGGTTTACAGGCGAACCCGGTGGAGGTGCAGAGTTACCAGCCGCCCTGGAAAGTACTGAGCGACTTCGCATTGCAGAGTGACATAGACCAACCTGCTTTTCAGCAACTAGTAAGTGTCTGTTCCCAGCCAGAGCAGGCCAGCCGGTAGCCGGGGCAGAACAATGGGGGATTCCCTAAAGGTGCCGGATACCCTCAGGGAACTGAGCCATCCATACTAGCCGGGTTTTCCTGAAATTGCAAGGTGGGCATGACGACACTCTGTAAACGCGGCGAACTGGATTGATTTCACAGGTCTCGGTGTGAAAGCAAGCTTAGGGCACAGCAGGGCTCTTGCTGAAGTGAGAGAGAGATGGATAAGGTCTGAAGTAGGTCTGAGACTTAACTCAGCTAGCACACCCCTGAAAACTGAGAGATCCAGACTACTAAACATTCCTCACGTGTGAATTGTATGCACAAAGGTGAAAGCCTTTTCTAAAACTCGCCCTCCCCCACTTCAGAGCAATTTTGCCTTTCTGAGGTACGGTGGATTTTGAACAGTTGATTGCAATGACAGCCTGTGCCGCTGTACTTTTCACACCAACATGAATAGCTTAATTAAAGCTTTGAAGTCCTTGTTTTAAGCAGATATCTCTAGATATAACTTCATACAGCTATAGATACATATATGCACACAAACGTGTACATACATATAGCTTACATTAAATGTTGTTTGGAAAGGGAAGTGTTAGTACATATTTAGGTGAAAAATTCAAACAATATAATAAACTGCCTTAAGCACAAAAA
Organism: Psilopsiagon aurifrons; assembly: GCA_025447955.1. NCBI lineage: Eukaryota > Metazoa > Chordata > Aves > Psittaciformes > Psittacidae > Psilopsiagon > Psilopsiagon aurifrons. The sequence continues at coordinate 15,455 of JAOEHY010008721.1, forward strand.
CCCACAGACCTCTCAGAATAAATTCTGTTCTTAACTCACTTCCTCATGCCTGCTTCACTTGGCAGCTTTTAAGGGACCATATAATCTAACATCTAGGCCCAGCAGGGTGAATTAAGGACAGAAGTTCAGCCTTACTTCAATTTCTTCACCTAAATGCATTAAAACTGGATCCGTAATAAGTTATGTTTTTCAGTGATTTAAAAACCAAAAATTAATGATGAAAAATTAACATATAGACTCTTTTTTTATCTGCTGGGCATTTTTCTGACATGAAACAATGGTAAATGTAGGCTTGTAGTCACATCTAGGATAGTTTTCAGACCTTCTCAGTGCCAACCACTCTTGCAGGATTGCTTTTCTTTTGGCCAGCGGTGGGTTGCAGCCTTCTTCCCCTCCCCTGGCACACTATGCTCTCTCGGGAAGATTTAGCACAGCAGCAGGGCTATATGCATCATCTTACCTCTAGAGCAGCCACAGGTTTTTCTGCTTTAGTCAAGCTGTCAGGCAGACACAAGAAAAAATCATGTCTTTTGGCTGCCCTACTTATTGTGCCTTAGCAGAATAGGCGACCTTAAAAACTTTTGACGCAGTGAGTTTCTCTATGGAGTAGTTGTGAAAAAAAAGAAAAGAGGAGGGACAGGAAAGGATGGAAGATGGATAGCCCAAATACACACACATACTGCTAGACAGATCTTTAGATAGACAGGTCAAGATTGATATATATATAGGACATAATATCTGATACTGAAAAGATTTAAAATAAAGAACAGTGGATGGAACAGACAGTTCATAGACTGTTCAAAACATGTCTCTAATCTGAAGAAGGCCTTAATCACAGGATCGGCCAGCTAAATAGGTGCCAATGAAATGCTTTTGCATTAGTAAAGCTCTACCCTTCAAATCACTCCTTTTCTCACCCCTGCTCCCAAACCTACGGGAGCCGCGGGGCACCTTAGGATGGAGAAGTGTGACCTTTTTTATCAAACTGACTCTCTTTAAAAAGAGATAGCACCCTCTTCAAATCACAAATTAAAGAGGATGGCTTGTTTCAAATGCTTTCTGCTCCTGGATCCTCCTTCCACGTTTATTTTAGCATGTGCACAAAAGAGGAAAAAAAGTAACTTTTCAGTTTCTCATCAAAAAAACACATGCACTCTTAAATAATTGACTAGAACATTCTGTTGGGATTGCCACTCTAGGAAGACAGGGAAGAAAACCACATTAATAAGTTTGTTTGCTTACTTGCTTGATTTTTCAGACTTTCATATTTATTTTTTATTGTTATTTTTTTAACCTGCTTTTTTTTGGCGTGATTTGGCCAAAGGCCTGAAGAAGGTTCCTGTGAAGTCAATGGGGAAGCTAAACAAAGCAACAAACTCTGACACAGCCTCCTGTGGAGATGTCTCAGGCCGTTTGGCTGCATGCCTGTGTATTTATTTTTGCATTCTTCTTTGCCTGGTATTCATCTTTGATTGTTACACTTGTAGCAACACTCTTTTTTCAATTTTTTTTTCTTTTTTTTTTTTTTTTTTTTTTTTTTTTTGTCAGGTTAATTTTTCAGAAGGAGGACCGGGTTCCAATTCTACTGGAAGTGAAGTAGCATCAATGTCTTCTCAGCTTCCAGATACACCCAACAGCATGGTAGCCAGTCCTATTGAGGCATGAGGAACATTCATTCAGATTTGTTGTTGTTGTTTCTGCCCTTACCCTCACCCCTGCTGGAGAGAGTGGGAAAGTGATCGTGTTGGGACTCCGAAATTTAGGGGGGGAAAGTATTTAACAGCCCTGTAATGAACCTAGCAAGGATCTGCTCCATGAAATGAACGGAGTCATGTTTGAAAAGACAAGGTAATATGGTAGCAACACTGTGAAGACAATCATGGGATCTTACTAGAACACTTTAAAAAAAAAAAAAAAAAAAAGAAAAAAAGAAAAAAGAAACCCAACAACAAACCACGTGCTATTCAATGATCAGAGGAGGATTGAAAAGGCGTTTTCAAAACACAAAGGATTTGTACTCGTGGCTTACAAAAAGAAAAGAAAAGAAAACAAAACAAAAAAGTGAAAAAAAAATTACCTGCTCATTTGACTGCACATCTTAGGAAGAAAACAAGGTAGAGGGACCTTCTATCCAGTCTCTCCCAATCCGAACGGTGCTGTTTCTATATTGGTGATTGCCTTGCCAAAAGGAGCTCCAGTAGGTTTTCCAACATCAAGAAAGAGACGACGTAGCCCTGAATTGTTGAAAGATTCATTACAGGAAGGTGGAGCTGCATTGGTTTGCAATGTTGTTTTTAGTTGACTCAATATGGGGATATTTCCTGGGTCTCTTCTAGCATGTACTGTAGCGGGGTTTTGGTTTTGTTTGGTTGAGATCCACTCTCTTTATCAAGTCTGAAGCGATTTAAAAATAAGTTTTTGAATTCTTCTTTAAAAACCAATTTATAAAAACATTGCAACAAGTTATACCTCTATTTTGCCACAAAGCGTCTCGGGATTGTGTTTGAAATGCGTTCGTCCAAGAACCTTCCCCTCCCCCAAAGACGTGTATAGTCATTGGTTAAAACGACTTGTTTTTCTCTCTTTCCCTTTCTCTCTCACTCTCTAATAATAAAGAGGAAAAAAAAAAAAAAAATAAGAAAAAGCAAAAGGAAAAAAGAAAAAAAAACCCTTTTTGTTTGCTCTTGCATTGCAAAATTATAAAGTAATTTATTATTTATTATCGGAAGACTTGCCACTTTTCATGTCATTTGACTATTTTTTGTTTGCTGAAGTAAAAGAAAAAAAAAAAAAAAAAAAGAAAGGTTGTACCGTGGTCTTTGAATTATATGTCTAATTCTATGTGGATTTTGTCTTTTTTTTTTTTTTTTTCTTAAATATTATGTGAACTAAAAGCGCCATATGTAGAATTATTATATCTTCAGGACTATTTCACTAAATAAGCGTTCAGAATAGAGAAAATAATAATAAGAATATTAATATTAAATAATGAACAAAGTTCCCTCTTTTAAATATTTGCAAGTTAGCAGCTAAAATACCTGAAATAAAATATTGCATGCAAAGCAGGTCGTTAGCGAATAAAAGGAGTGTGATATTTTATTGCAAGTATTAACGACCGGCTTGTAAATTTCCGTTTCAACAACTATATCAGGGCTATTTGGATGCCTTAGCTTTCAATCGGTAATGTTAGAAGCTCTCTTGTCCCTGTCCCCCCATCCCTTGCCCTTAAAAGTGATATTACTCTAGGCATGATCTGACATAACGTTAAGACATCTAAAAAACTGTGAGCTCAGGCTTTTTCCTGAGTTCTGTTATTTTTTAAAAATAATAAAAAAGAAAGTGCTGTATACCAAAGCCTCGTTGTTGAGATTGTTGAAGTGACCTGTACTTTAAATGTAAGCTCCTGAAAAAGGGACGCTTTTTGCTTAACAAGTCAAGTATGACCATTATTTATCAGTGTCTGCTGTCAAAACGATTGAATAATGCTGCAGGAGGTATACGTTATGGGGATATTGCTATGAAATTGCACGAATAGTGTTCCTTATTTTCTGTCGACTTCCCTCTCTTCACTCCCTCTTTTCTTCCTTTTTTAATTTGCGGGGGAGAGGGTGGTGAAAGCTAGAAATGTGGGTGATTTCTTGGGGAAAAGTATTAAAAAAAAAATAAATTAAAAAAAAGGGTTGTTTTTGTTTCGAGTGCTCCGTAGTGCTCCCGGCCAGCACAAGACAAAGGCTCGCTTTAAAAACCCCTTGACTGGAATATACAGAGATTTTTAGTCTGACAAAGATAAGTTGGTTTGCATGACAGTTACTCCAAACTCTAAAGTTTTTTTAACATAACCTTCTTTTTCCTCCCTCCTCACCATCCCAGCCCACCCTGAGCAAGCTCAGCTATAGAGACAAACCATTTCAACAGTACAGAGAACATAAAAAAAAAAAAAAAAAAAAAGTTAAAAGTCTAATACAAGGATTTCAATCATCCTGATTAGAAACTGGATTCATTTTGTATGCTCAAGTGTAATACATTTTTGAGTACTTGATAAATATTTAAATAAATATGAAATCTACCTTAAACTGTGTGATCAGTAACCTTTGTGTTTTTATGCAGGATCAGAGGCTTGGTACCACTCTTCGGGTGGTGGGAGGGAGAAAGGGTGTCATTTCTCCTGAGGTTTAACCTGTAAGTTGCTTGAGT
>JAOEHY010008723.1:0-16228 GCA_025447955.1 Psilopsiagon aurifrons
AAACATCACTAAGCCATAACTAAAAACATTGGTGTTATCAGTGCTGTTCTCAGGCCACAAGGCAAAAACACAGTGCTGCACCAGCTACCGAGAAGGAGAAAAATGACTGCTACTGCTGAACCCATGACAACTTTAAAAGGGAAATAGGTAGGGTGTTAATTTTGCTTGGATTATGTTTTCTCCCAGAAATAAAAGGGAACTGTCTGGACTGTACTATAATGTCTGAGTCACTGCCAAGAAGTATATAAAGCCATGTGGATAAACCTGCCCGATTGCAGGTGGACAACTTGTTGTTATTGAATAACTCTCCATCAGTCCTGTCTTTCAGCCTCCCCACTCAACAACTGCCTGGGTAGAAATTACTGAACACATTTTCTCTGCCGTAAAAATTGGCCAGAGCTATATTTCTGGATTCCAAGAAAGCTTTTGACAGCCAACCATGATACTTTATGTAATAAGTTGTCAGCATACTGTGTATCACCTATCGCTGTCACTTGGCTTAGGTCAAAGCTGTCAAATTGCCAACAAAATATTGTTACTAAAAGCACTAAATCTTTTTTTCAGCCTAGTCCTGTTGGGGTCCATCTAGCCCTTGGTCTGTTATTGTTTATGCTGTGTATAAATGACCTACTGCATGAATATGCATGAAAAACAAAGCTTGCATATACGTAGACAACGATGCCAGCAGATGCTGCAGTCAGATTTTAAAAAGATCTGTGAACTGGTAGGGAAGGACTGCTTATGATCTGCTTATGGCTCTAAAAGCATTCATATGAAATGTTTCAGATCAGGGTCCAGGCTTTGAACTTCTCCATTATACTTGCAGGTTACATTAACATTGTACATTAAATTAACATCTGAGTTATAGATTTGATCTTTTGACTAAAAAAGTCCTGGATGAATTGTAAAAAAAATATGCTGCCCCGGGGTGAGAGACACCTGAGAAGGGGATTTGAGAGCTGCCTTGCCTGGGAAGCAGCAGTGAACTGCCCTGATGCAGCTGGCTTCTGAAGACTTCTCCTCATCTTTTCCTTTCTCCTGGGCTGTGGTATGACTTCTGCTTAGCTGACCCTAGAGGCAAGAAAAGGAGGGGAGGTGGCAGGAGAGCCTCTAATCAGGACAAGTCTCATTTGAGGGGATAAGACCACAAAGCTTGAACTGTGGGTGGGATGCTCACAGTGCAAGGCTGGCTTTGGTAAACAGAAACAATTTTGGTAAATAGAAACAAGTTTTTTCTATTCTATAAATAGAAGACTTAGAGAGACCAAAGTAATGGATTATCTTCTCTTTTCTCAAATACCTCTAACCAGCCTTTTAAAAGCACAGCCTTCCTAAAGCACTCCGCAGAAACAGGTAGTCTCAGAAGCATAGCAGGGTTCTTAGGATGTGCTCACATCCATCATAGCCGATCCACCCCCCAAAAAGAGTGCAAAACAATATTGCACTGTTTTGCTGTCAGTTTGACAGCAAGTACAAGGAAGTGAGTGCCAGTGCCAGTGTGATTTTTTTCTCCACCCCTGAAAATCTGGTTGTCTGCTTATCATTTCAAGTGCACTGGTACTGAAAATTTACATTGATTAAACCCCTGTACCATTAGTGGGAGTAATTTGCCTTTAAACTGAGCAAGAACTCAGGGTCTTGGAGAAAGTGCAGCAGTGAGAAATTCTTACATGTCATAATGATGTATCATATAGGAAGGGAAGAGAGCAAGTGAGCCAGAAATTCAGGCCAGGAGTTTCAAAAGTAACTTATGAGTTGAGGCTCCTCAGTTTCTAGATGCCTGGTGTAAGACTCTATAAAAGGTTTTAGTTTCCATAATGCTGATCATTAACAGTGTCTGAAAATTAAATTCATTTCAGATCTCTGAAAGGCCAATCTAGGTTAAAGAAATTCAAATCTCATAAACCTTTTCAAGTGGGATAAGAAGGCTCCATGCACCACCTTGGACTAGTTTGTGTGCCCTTGCAGAAGTAGTCTCCAACTGAGACATTTATACCGCTAGTCAGAGCAGCTGTACCTGTATTGCTGAATCAAACTGGTCCAGGAGCTGTTCTCTAGCTCTGTGGCTCAGAAAGGCGCAGGCTTATGAGCTGTATGACACTGAGCTCTGACTCTCTCTTGAGCTTTGTGGATGCTCCTACAGACCTAAGACATAAACAAGGCATTCCAGCTTTGTCATTGCTGTGTTTGGCACTGAACTGTGAGGGTCTGCAGCCCTCAGTGGTGATGATTTCCTAGCAGGAACCCAGGCTTTGTGCTGCTACTGCATGGGCAGAGGTGTTGGAGAGAGCATCGTGGGCTCCCTCAGGGCAGAGGGAGACAAACCTAGTGTGCTGCCCCTGATAGTGCCAGCTGAGAGCAAGGGCCAGCTGCATCCTGCAGCTCCCTGAGGGAGAGAAGCCAGCATGTATCAAGGCCATGCCAAGGTGTGAGCTAACAGCTAATAGCTAAGCAGCCTGAACAGCCAGCTTGCTCCCTAGCCCTGCTTTATTTAGCAGCACAGACACAGCCTTTTGTGTCAAGACAAAAATCAAGACAACTTGATTTTTGCTGTGGGAGCCAGTGCAAAGCTCATGGAAACATCAGAGGTGTGTAACGTATGCCTGTGATTCCCAGATCACACTGCCAGTGCAATCCAGGCGTGACATGACCTGCAGTCCCCTCCACTGCTGCCCACAGCTTCCCGGGAGCCCAGCCTGACACCTGCGGTAATCTGTGCCTAATCCTGGGGTTGCTTGAGAGATGAACAAAAGGAGGAAATCATCTTATTTGGCAGCTTTTTATATAACTGAGAGGGAAAAAAATCCCCAAACTTAAGTCCCTTTCTTCCCTTCAATATGAAGCAACTGTTAGGACCGTTTAGAGATCTATGCATTCATGGGTTTATTGCTTTGGTTAATGATTTTATTTAAATAGCAGCAAAGGTTCTATCAACTTTGCACTATTGATTATGTGGTCAATAACTGGATACAATTATTGTGCCAAAATGCATTCTTGTATTAATGCTGATGTGAAGGCATTTCAAAATATAAAGCGTCAGTGGATGTGTTGTGACTCACAGCAGAGTATCAAAGTCACAGCATGGGATGGCAGTAAAGAAAAGAACACAGTAATGAGGAGAAAAGTCTAAGAGAGAAAAAAAGGCAGCACTTGACAGTGCTTTGCAAGTTGGAAAACAAGCAGTTCTGAGAGCCGCATCATTAACGAAGCCTAGTTTACTACAAAACCGTGTCCTATATTCCTATTCCCCTCCTCCTTCCCACCAGCCATCCCAAAGCCTCACTGTGTTCCCTATGGCCTCAATACCCTCCCACAGCATCTTCCCCTTGTCTTCTCAACCTCCACCCCCCCAGCATTGTCATTTCTCTGCCATTCCCTGTGCCACCCGAATGGCAGTGTGTGCCCTGGTCAGTCCCACAGGATGAGGGTGCGACCGGCTGGCCAGTGAGCATCTCCTTCTTGGCCAGCTGGCAACCAAACCTCTCTGCAGACAACTGTTGGGTCAGGCTCCTGCCACTGAGCTCCTCCCTGAGGAAATCTTCAGCACAGCATTTCCTTGCATCCCTATTCACTTTGCAGATGCTGCTTTTCACAGTTTCTAATAAACTCACACATCCAAGAGCTGCAGTCGGTAAAACTTGTTTACCTCAGTCATCAGTGGGTTAAAGAAATGATGAGGGATGGGATAGGTGGACTCTCTGGCAGTACAGGTTTAAGTCTTTTCTTTTTTCCTTGCAACACTGGGCAACTGGATCAGAATTCCTGCATCTACTTTTCCAAATAAGAGCTGCAAAAAGAGCTCTGACCAAAGATCTCAGCTACAGACTCTTGGAAACACTCATCTTCCCTTTAAAAAAATATGTTAGCTATGTCCTGGCATAACGTAAAGACCACATAAACAAAGACCAACAAATGAAACTCAGCCTCAGTTTCCCTCACACCTTGGTAAAAGTAGCCCTGACCTCTATGAAAACTGCAGTTGTGTGTACAGCTCAAGCCGAGCCTAGGCTTGTAGCTGTATTCCTCATTTTAACTGCAACTTGTGGAGACATGAGGATCCCACTCTTTCACCCCACGGTGTCCGTCAGATACAGTGCAAGAAATAACCAGCAGGTTTCAGCGTTTGCAGTGACATAGGATTCTACACAGAACTGCTTGGTGGCATAATTAAAAGCCTAATTCAGAGACCAGGATTAAAGTCCAGCTGCCACTGTTTTCTCTTTTCCCCTGCCTTTGAACCTTTAATTTTGCTATGTTAATAATCTTCTAAGGGAATTCCTATGGATTTTTTTTTTGTATTTCTTAAAAATGACAAGAATAGACCTATTCTGACACATACCTAGATCTGTTTACACCAGGGACTCTTCAGGAGGTACAACCTGAGATCAAAATTTGTGTATTTAATGTAAATTTTCCTGGGTTATATGGATAAAAACCCAGAGTTGTATGGACAAAACTTGGACACAGGTGCTGACAAACATCTCTCTGGCAGCTCAGTGGAAAGCTTTCCATACAACTCCAATAACCACTGCGAAAAGCAGGGTGTGATTTATATACTCCTACACTAGGCATTCCCACGGAACTGCTAGGCTGTGATCACAGCACATTATTAAACACAGAGAGCATGCAATAAAAAAAAAAAAAAAAAGGCATTTAAAGAAAAAAAGTGCAATTTTTTCAAATCACAGCTAATTTCCACCAGCTGTGAGGAAGCACATTTTGCTCCCCTACACGTCCTCTTTCTCAAAAATGTCCAGTTTTTTTGCTTGGAGAAGTTTGGCCTTATTTTTAAAAGTGTTGCGGTTTTTTAAATAAAAAAAAAATATCTAAACCAATTAATTTTCCAAATAAATGGGTACATAAGTAAATAATTACAGAATTGAGTACACGCTGACAGTTGCAAAAGACAAGGTGAAGAGTAATGAAATTAGAAGCAGGTGAAAAGGTGGAAATGGCTATTAGTCCTAACTGCAGGCATTATGAACAAGCTCACCATATATACATATAGCACGTTTTGGGTAATGATGACCGTATGGTTGAGCGTGGAACTGCAAGGAATGACAACATGACTAAATCATGCCTGTGTATTCGACCACCTCATTGACTCCCTGACCATCCATCTATCTCTGCTGAAGCTCTTGTGATGTTCCAAACCTCTAAACAGATAAAGGCTTTTCTTCTAAACTAATCTACTAGAGCATTTCTTTTGTATTTCCTGCTCAAGGATCAGGACAGATGCTTTATATCATTGGGAAGGAAACCTCTCCTTCCCAAAGATGTAGAGGTTACCAGAGTCACAGAGGAGGTTGAGGCTCCCTCTGAGCCTGGGAAGAATGTGAGAGAATGAACTTTCAACACAGGACAATTTTATGTGGTGAAAATCTATTGTAGGCCATTTAAAGCAGCTTTAATGGCTTCTTCTCAGTTGTGCATCCATATTATTTCCTTCCTGGCTAAAATACGGTTCAAGGTTATGGATCCACATTGAAGTTTAATAGTTACTTCAACATCAGAAATGTTTGTTTGACTTGTATCTCCCAATGTCACAGAATTTCAAATACTACTGCAACAATATTTTAAGGCAGAAACTGAGTTAAAAGTTGGAGGTCAACAGGTCAAGCATTCCATCATTTAAAAAAAGAAAAAGAGTAAGTTGAGCATCTCCTTCTTAAAAGATATTCAGAAGACCACCGATCTCATCCAGAAACTTGCTCTTCAGAAGAGACGTGTTTTAAAAATGCAAAAGAAGACTCTTAATCAAAGAAAGCTCGATTCATTCCCTCTTTCTCCCTTTTTAAAGAAAATAAAATATGAAAATTCAAATTGAAGAGGGTGTCTGTGAGACGCTGGAAGATGCTACCCAAGGGTGTTCACTGTAGAGAGGAGGGTAGCTGTATTAAAATGAAGAATTTTGTGGGGAAAGGATAGAGAGTTGTTGCTGTAAGAAAAAAATCTTTTTGATTGACATGAGAAATTGCTGCCACATGAAACAGTTCATCTTCTTTGAAGGGCTCTTTTGTCAGCGAGGTCAGGTCAAAGAGGTTTGAAAGGTCCTCATCAAAGGAAGTTGCCTTTCTAGGCCCACTGCATTCCCTTGCTGGAGTAGTCTTGGCTTCAGGAACTGTATGGAGATGTGGGAAGCCGGGGGATAGCAGCTGCATAGCTAAGCAACCAGGGCTGGCTGAGCCATGAATCAACACTGTCACCTGCTGTGGGGGAGATAATCTCCTCATCACCCAGGCTGGTGGAAGACTGCTGCACACGGGTGCCTGCTCAATAGTAGCTGTCTGACCATAGCATCTAGTTTGTGCATCTAAGCAGGAAGCAGGAGGGAGTCCCTGTTCGCGCTGCTCCGCGACCCAGGATTTGGGTTTGAAACTTAAATAGAAATGTAAACCATGCAGCATGTCTGAAAAAAGCCATAATCCTTCTTCCCCCTTTTCCTGTCTCAGTGCTATTTTTCATCCCTTGTTTCCCTCTATTCCTCCTCCCTTGCTTCTTTACCAAGCACTATCCCCATGGTGGGCATGGCACCTCTTTGCAATGAGAAGGAGCAGCACATTAAATATTAGTGCTAACCCCCTAGTTAAGATGTCTGTGCCACCCCTCTGCCCAGGTGTAACTAGCTGCTAGTCACTAGTTTTGCAGGTGTCCCCCACCACCATTCAGTGATGGAGATGCTGAACCAAGGAGCTGGGCGTAGCATCTCAGTGTCACACCCCACTGGTTAGCCTGGCACCATGCTGTGCTGAGCTCAGCTGAGCCATGTCAGTGCTGCCACAGCCTCCACCGATACAGCTGAGGTTACCACAGGGGAGCTCCAGCTCCAGATCTCCCAACATACTCCAGCCCAAGCACAGATTACGTTCAACACAGGCTGAGCAGTACAGTTGGCTGTACTTGTCTTTGTGCCAGCACCACTTTCTGAATTCTCCATTTCCTTCTGAAATCTTGTTCCAAACATCTACTTTTGCTTAGTTTTCAAGATACTACAGACCGGGATGGCAACCACAATCTGATGAGACCTGAGCTCTTTCCCTACTGCCCTGTAACTCATCAAAATTCAGCGGAAAATTTGCCCCCTCCTTTTTCCTGATCACTCAGGAATGTCCCACATGACAAGGAGGGTCCCGTTCCCACTTCCACCCTGCTCCCGCAGCCTCCCACTCTAGCAGGACCCAGTGTCTTACTGCAGAAAGAGACGAAGGGAATTAGCATCTCATTGAAATGAGAGAAGCAGCTCACACCTCTCCCAGCGATGTGCAAGCCCCAGCCCTGGTAAAGGTCAGTTCATTTCTTTTTTTACAGGCTAATTTTCAAGGAAGGCAAAAAATTTAGGGGCTTCTGTTTGTTCTCTTAAAGAGAATTGACCTTCTGATATAGCTGCGCAACTTCAGACCCTGCTTCCTTGGGCAGGAATGCTTCCTTGGTGCATTAAAGCACCACTCTGCTGATTGCAGGCAGGTTTCACCACCACTCGTTCAGCCACATCTTGAGTTATGTGAAAAATCACCTCTGCTGATTAGGGCAGGGCTTTTCTTCCTGATTGCATTGTCCTGTTTACTGTCATTGAATTTTGGAATCAGGAGGACGTTCTGTTTGTTTCTCAAATATTAATTGCTGTATGACTTTCCTCTTCTTCACTAACCTGCTTTTATGTCTTAGGAAATAGTTCCAGAGGTAATTGCTGAATTTATATATTCATGGGAACCCAGCAGATATGTACGATAATAGCACAATAATAGCACAATTTGATATTTATGAAGTGCCACTTTTCTATAAAGGTAGAATTTCAGTTAATTATCACCAGGCTGTTTATTAACACTTGAAAATGGAAAAATAATGAATGGGCACATCGTTTATTCATTAAAATGCTGATGATGAGTAGCCCCATTCATAAATTAGCCTTGCATTTCACTTCAGTGAAGCACTGCCTGTGCTAGTGGGTTTTGAAGGTCAATTGTGCCTTAACCCAAGGCTTCCTGTGAACAGCAAACATGTTGCCTTGGACTGTGATCACAGTGGCTCTTGTCAACCAAACAGAGTCATTCTGTGAGGAGTTTGGCTGGCAGGCTGTGTGGGCAAAGAAAGAGAGCTGCAGCAAGTGCTGTTGTTCAGGAAAGAATTCCCTTTTGCAAGGAAGCAGTGCATCTGTCTCTATCAGACAGCGAGGATTAATGCACTGGGCTGGGAAGGTGCTCCTGTGGATGTCCCTATATGTCTTCTGAAATCAATGTTCTTCCTTCTCGCAGCCAAAACCCAAACTGTTCTTGAAGAAAGTGCTGCCTTGCTGCAGACCCTCCAGTGAGAAATCACACCCCCTCTGGCTCCAGTGCAGCCCGGACAGCGCATTTTCATATAGATGCAGGCAAAAGAGTGAAATTCAGAGCAAGCATCTGAATATTTGAGACACCCTTTTTCCACAGACAGCCCTTTTCCCATCCCAGGAGGACTGTGCCAGGGCACGTGGAACCCCTGTAAAGGGGCAGCAGGAGCAGAGCTGTGACAGAGAGGCTGGGCAGGTGACACCTCCTCACAGCCATTTGCTGTTCAATACAGTATTGAGAAGATGCTACACTGGAATGAGACCTAATAGAGAGGCTTTTTCCTGAATTGTTACCATCATTAAAATTATCAAGGACTTCCTCTCAGCATAATGTTAGCCCTGGGGTCAATCTAAAATTGTATATTTCATTCTGCCCAGCCCCAGCCTTCCTGCAGTACAGGCTGGATGCTGCCTCATGCTGTTGTGGAACTACTGACAACTGCTGCCCCGAGGCAGCCGGACACTGTCTGCAAAGTTTGCTGGGTACCTTGGTGCAGAGGAGCCAATGAAATGTCAGCTGCTATAAGGGCAATGACTGTGCCAAATGTGCTAAACATGACAAAAATGAGAAAGTGGGTGCTGAAATGTCTTTGAAACCACCTTGAGGTGATGCCCATTTCCAGTGGGTTTTGGGGTAATCCTCAACTCAGCTGAAGCTTGAGAAACACCTGGGATGTGAAATGATAAGATGAACAGTAGTGGTGATTTCCAGAACAAAACCCACAACAATATCAGGAGCCCAACAAGCACTCCTGGCTGTGGGCTCTGCTACGGGCCACAAGCAATTGTAGGCTTCCTGAGAAAAAGCCCTGTATAACTGAGAAGGAAAGCTAATGTGGTTTAGCACTGTAGGTCTGGGTCTGGAGATGAGCCACTCTCTCATGCATCTGGGCCAAACTCTGCTAGCAGCCCCAGGTGTGCAACCAGCTCCCTGAGCATAGTCAGCAGTAGCACTAACTAGGTGCTCCTGTATCTTGTTGGCCACTAAACTATTTTCAGAGTATGCTACTCCTTCTAATAGTGTAATCACTATTTGCTCAGCTAAGGAGGAGTATGAAACTTGCTTTAGGAATGACTGCAAAGCAAAAGAATGATCATAAGGGGCCACAGAAGGGCAGATGTGATTATCTAAACATGAACCCAGCTGTAAGCAAAGTGGGTTATCTGAAAGATGGATCCACAGAGACTTCAGATGGGATCAATGTCGCTCAAGTGCTCATCCTGCACAGATTAGCTCTGAGGTAAGTCCAAGCTGCTAACATTAGTTACTGAGACTATATACTGGCTTATTTTTCCAGTATCATGTCTGAAAACAAGAATCCACGAATCAAATTCAGGGCTTTTTTTAGCTGTCTTTAAAAATGCATAAACTTTTGCTTCGAGTGTCACTGTTGGAGTTTTACTATTATGCTAACAATCCAGGCTACCCGCTGAATGCAGCAGGCTGCAGGCTGCATTTGGGGATTTTGCCTACTGTGAGCATTTTTTCATTTCTTTTAAAATAAAATAGCGTCCTCGAGTGCCCACCTTGCAGAGGCCCTTTCATATTTTTTTAAATAAAAAGAATGTTTAGAGAAATTATCTCTGCTTTCATATGCATTGCTCTAAAATCAAAGGAAAGTATTGCTGGTTTTGTTGTTTTTTTTTTTTGCCTCATCAGCTACAGCTAAAATGCAAAACCCACCAAACTTTTACACATTTTAAGGTCCACTACATTCTTCTAAGCACTGTGATCCTTCATGAGGTAACCAACTGAATTTTAAGATGCATGTCAAATAAAATGACTAGGAAGGACAAATTAAGGTTAGCATTCGAATTTTTCTTTTGAAGTACAACTTATTTTCTTGCAAAAGTACAGCATCAGTTCCTGCAAAGCACTTCTGTTATTGATTGGAGAGATATAATATATAAAGCTCCTGCCTGTACCACTCTACAATAATTAAAAGTACTTAATCATGCAGCTTTGAGATTTATTTTAAATGCACAAAATATGTTCCTTATTGTGATTCACAGGAATTTACTGGTCTAATTTCTTTAGAGACTAGCAGGAATATATATTGACTCTGGTTTATTTATAAACCAGCTATTTAAATTACCAAGTTATTTACACTGTTATTGTCTCCATCATTTAGTCGCCATTTGCGAAGATTTCACATTGCTCTTAATTTGGCATTCCTTAGTGCTAATAGTTCTTATGAGAGAAGGTTATTTAGAAGACAGTCAAGCAAGACATCTTGGTATGGGTGATCTCCTTCTTGCCCTAGACAAGCTTGTCTCTTGGTGACCTCCTTTGCAAGGGGTCAACATGCAAGACTGAGCCCTGGGGAATGTTGAAGCTACTTATCATCATGACACAAGAAAGAAATAAGGCACATTGTGAGGAACTGTAGACCCAGGATGCAGTTGCCCCCCCAGATCTGGATTAAAGAACCTCTGAGGCAGGTGTTTATAATGCTGCACAGCTGTATATCAGTCTGTTGGGGAGAACAGAGAGCACAAAGGGAGGGACCTAATGACCCAGAAGGCCTCCAAGATTCTGATGTGGTTGTGGGGTTAGATGAAGGAAGGAAGAGGCTTTGGGTGGACTCAACTGGTCCCATTTTCATTCTAGTCCACTAGCAATGTATGAAAACCAGCAAGACCACCAGAGTCTGAAACTGCTGTAAGAGTAGCTGAGGAAAACACTTATTAAAGGAATATTTCATTTCTGAGGGTGAGGACATAACCTATTCCTTATTTTCTTTTCTGGCAGCATTTTTTTTTGAAGTCTTAAGCATGTAGTACAGCACTCACTCTGCCTTTCTTCTTTTCCTTTCTGCCTTAAACTCTGTATATAGAGAATTGAGAATAACAGCTATTATTTACCGTGTGGCTTTCATCCCATGTCCGGGTCTTGCACTGAAGGGCCTCCCTGAGTATCTCCAGTCGAAGGACAACTGTCGAGCAGATTGTGATGAAGAGCAACCCCAATGGCCCCTGTGGGAAGGCGGGCAGTGTGTGCCCCAGCTGCAGGGACACTGTGCTTTTGGAGGCTAGCGGGGAGAAAACTGAAGAGCCTCAGCAAGGCAGCCATCCCTGGCAAGGCAGCAGACCCTCCTGGCCCTGGTGGGACCAGCAGACAGTGGCTGACACTGGGCCAAAAGCCTTTCAGCACAGATGAAAGGGATTGCAGCTCAAGTGCTCTCATGGAGCTCTGTTTTCGGTTGGCTTTGGGTTGATTGTTGGCTGTGTGAGCCTGGAGAAGCGACTCATGTTTTAGCTCAGGTTGACACCAGCACCACGGCAACTGGGGGCTGGATACAATTGTGCAACTCTCTTCATTTCCAACAGTGAGAAATACACAGGTTCAAACTACCCAAGGAAAAAAACCCAACAAATTGAAACAAAACAAAACAGGAGTTTACTGGAACTGAGGTTTATTTCTTTTTAGATGCTTCAAGAAGGAGTCTCAGACAGAAGTACAAGCACTGTGAGCTCCACGTGAGCCACATGCAAAGGCAGCGTGAGAGCCACCCATGGCATTAGGACATGGTTGTCCAAACCTCACCACAAAAACAGGACTCAGCATGATGCCAAATCAAGGGTGCCCATCCATCACGTTGTCTACCACCCCATCTCTCATTAGGACTGCTGCTGTGATGCAAAGCTCAACAACAACAACAAATAAACCCTCCAAAATAGCATGGTTCCTTCTGCAAGATGATTGCTTCTTTGTGAAAGAAGAAATTACTGAAACTCATGCTGCTTTGTTGCCTTATATTTCTAAATAGCCCGTTCCACGTAAGGAATGAATCCCTTTCCTGACACAATGCAGGCAGATTCAGAGCACATTTTGGAATAGGGAAAATTCAAATTTTTCTTGGAGTGCTTTGGATCATAGCATTGGATATTTTACATTCAGAACAGTTTTAAGGGAACTGAAAAAGTTTCAGAGGTATGCTTCCATTCCCAAGCCAAGAGATGCCAATCCAGACATTGTACAACACTGTACTTTCTCTCAAGATATCCAAAATACCATGAATTATGTATCCAACCTTGAAATGCTGTTAAAAATATAATACAAAGTCGCATATTGTGCGTATTTAAGCTTTTTTCAATACTCATACTCCATAGTTTTGAGCCAGATTTCTTCTCCTCCATGACATTTGTCCATCCTGAGAACTGAGTCTAAAATATGCTTAAAGGCAATTGAAAGTTGTTTGGATTTTTTCTGATTTAAAGCATTTACTTATTGTGCAAGTTGCCAAAAGTCTGAACAGTTTTAAAACACTGGGCACCTCATTTTCAGTTTCTCTCAGCGGTCATTACGTTTATTTCTTTGGAACTTTAATATTCTCTCAGGTTTTATTTAATTTTCACATCATGCATTTTAAGATAATTTTCATGGAGTGCCTTTAATAGGTATTGTTTTAATTCCCAGCATACAGATCTTCATAGTTATTTATTGTTAATGTTTCCTCTTGGACTAAACCCAAGAAACCAAAGAACTTGGCTCCAAAACATGGCAGTCATATAGAGGGAATGCTCTGACAAGTGAATTTGGGATTTAATTGGCTTGTACTGCTAGATGCTGGGTTTGAAATGTATTGACAGCAAAGGACTGGAAGAGAAGCCTTGAACAGTACAAGCATTATTATGCTGATAAAATGGAGAGCAAAATGAGTAATGACATTTCTTTTTCTGGTTGTTATCAGCCATCCAGCCTCCCCAAAATCAGCAAAGAATCTGTTCTTCAGTAAATCTTCAGCTAGTGTAAACCAACTTCTTTTCAAGTCAGAATGGGTATGCCATTTTGTATCACCTAAGAATGTTTACTGCCACCTTTGCAGACAAAAAACAGCTAGTAGGATAGGCATTAGGAGTGCATGTGGCAGCAAAGAAAGTGTCTGAACTGTAATGTCTGATCAGAAAAAGAAGTATGGAGCAGTTTCATTCCAAACAAAGTGGACAGCAGATGCAGTCACTTACAGGTAGGACAGAGGATAATGTGTCCCCATTCCCTGAACTCTGTTGTTTGTGAATATATTAAAACAAAAAAAAAAACAACACACCTCTGACATTTTAGGGGAAACTCCATAAAATCTGTGCTTAGAGCACCAGTAGCAGTCAAGTAACCCTGTATTCTTCCATCTTCCCTTTAAAAACCTTTTGTTATCAATAATGATAATTCAAACATGGATAGATGGCATTTTACACTGAGAAGTAACTACGGTAAAGGAGGAGGCTTGAAAAATATCTATTCTGATTTTTCAAATCATGAAAAAAGGAGACCTTGTATCACACTAAAAAAGTCTTCATTCACACAGTATTGAAATCCTAACCTTTCCGGCTCTAAGCCATATTACTCAGATGGGAGGGTGGGGGGAGCAGGAGAGGGGCAGAGGATGAGGGGAGCAGATTGCCTTATGTCATCAATTTACGTACTGTAAATGAAATTAAAATACATACCTTTATGACTCTAAGTGCTAGTTCTTCAGATCTTAATTGATGCAGGAGGTGGATTTAGTTGATTAAAGACAGTAAAACACAAGCCAGTGGAGACTTCTGCTTAAAAGGAGTATGCATGTTCCAGTCTGGAAAAGAGCCTGAGAACTGGGAAATTAAATACACTACTATATTTCTTAGAAAAGATAAACTTACTCCTACTTGGAATGTATTTAATTAGTATCAAATACATTTTGTCTGAAACTCTAAGTTTCAGTAACCTTTCACAGTGAGCAATACATACGTGAAAGAGACCTAATGCAATGTGGTTTCTGGTGCAATGGAAGCAAATGCGACAAACCTCTCTGAGATATAACAAATGACTTATTTGTTTTCCTCTTCTAAATCAGCCTAATTTTGTGTGTCCTGTATTAGTATAGGTCTACAGAGCAGATTGTCAAATCTGACGTAGCTTAAAAAGCAGGATTTTTTTTCTGCTACAGGGAGTGTTTACCAGCCTGCTTTAAAGAGCATGTTAATTCACTGTCATGGTTTAAGCCCAGTCAGCAACTCAGCCACACAGCTGCTTGCTCACTCACCTTCTCCCATTCCTCCCCTTCCCCCAGCTCCTGGAGGGATGGGGATGAGAATCAAAAGAATGTAACTCCCACGGATTGAGATAAGAACAGTCCAGTAACTAAGGTATAACAAACCACTGCTGCTGCCACCAATAATAACAATGATAAGGAAAGTAAGAAGGGAAGAGAATACAACCGCTCACCACCCACCGACTGATACCCAGCCTGACCGAGCAGTGATCTCATCCTTCTGTGCAACTGCCCCCAGTTTATATATTGGGCATGATGTGCAGTGGTATGGAATACCTCTTTGGCTAGTTTGGGTCAGGTGTCCTGTCTCTGCTTCCTCCTGGCTTCACCTCCTCTCTGGCAGAGCATGAGACTCAGAAAGTCCTTGGTCAGACTAAACATTACTGAGCAGCAACTGAAAACATCGGTGTTATCAGTGCTGTTCCCAGGCTGAAAGTCAAAACCACAGCACTGCACCAGCTACTAAGAAGGAGAAAAATGGCTGCTACTGCTGAACCCAGGACAGTATCCACCCCTTATTCCATACCATTCACATCATGCTCTGATCCCACATTTTCAATGTGCCATCACTCTTATCTCATATATATACATATATATATATCCACAGAGAGAGAGAGATCATTCCTTGGTGCATGGACCAATCCCTATAAAGCTGCTGAGTCCATCTGGACCACGATGTCAGGCTCCATCTCTTGTAATTGTCTTTCAGAGCAGAAGAGGCTGTGTGCAGTGTTGGATCATTGCCTGCTGATGACACCACGGAACTCATCTGGTTTCATCAAAGTTCATTCTTTGTTGGGATGTAGGTTGGAGGGAAGTCAGGGCCAGTCGATGGCAACCTGAAGACATCTAGTTGGTGGGCTATAAAAGTATTATGTAGCAGGCAACAGCATACAATTGAGTTCATTGGCTGTTTTCCCCTAACATCAAATCCCCTTGAGGTACACATTGGACTTCCCAATCTTCCTACATTACCCACCAAGTATATCTGAGTCCCTGAGCAAAAGCAATCACACAAGTGGGTTTGCTTTTACCTGAAGCGGAAATAACCCAAACTGTCTTCCCCAGCAAATTCTTTATGTGCACCACAGGAACTTTGTCCCCCCCCTACAGTATGAGTATGTAAAAGTTCTGACTGGGCTGGGCCAGCCCTGTTGGCAGATCCTTTGGTGTTGACCAACCAGTTGGCCTTTGGTAAGTGTGTTTCCCAATGTTTGAAAGTCCCACCACCCATTGCTCTCAGTGTAGTTTTTAACAGCCCATTGTACCATTCAATTTTCCCAGAGGCTGGTGCATGGTAGGGGATGTGATATACCCACTCAATGCCATGCTCTTTGGTGCAAGTGTCTATAAGGCTGTTCTGGAAATGAGTCCCATTGTCTCACTCAATTCTGTCTAGGGTGCTGTGTCGCCACAGAATCTCTTTCTCAGGGCCCAGGATAGTGTTTTGGGCAGTGGTGAGGGGCAAGGTGTATGTTTCCAGCCATCTGGTGGTTGCTTCCAAGATGGTGTCCGTTGTTAAATCCACCCCTCTATCACAAGCCCATCTGTATGCTGCATCTCTGCCCTAATGGCCTGAAGTGTCATGGGCCCACTGGGCCAAAAATAATTCACTGTTGTGTTGCCAATCTAAGTCCATCTGAGCCACTTCAATCTTAGCAGCTTTATCCAGTTGTTGGCTGTTCTGGTGTTCCTCAGTTGTCTGACTCTGGAGTACATGTGCATCTTCATGGCATACCTTCACCACCAAGTTCTGCACCCAGGCAGCAATATCTTGCCATGGTGCAGCAGCCCAGATGGGTTTACCTCTGCATTGTCAGTTGCTCTGCTTCCATTGCAGCAGCCACCCCCACAGGGCATTTGCCACCAT
>JAOEHY010008725.1:0-51275 GCA_025447955.1 Psilopsiagon aurifrons
TCCTACACCTGGGTCGGAGCAATCCCAGGCACAGCTCCAGGTTGGGCAGAGAAGAGATTCAGAGCAGCCCTGTGCAGGAGGACTCGGGGGTGTTGGTCGATGAGAAAATGAACATGAGCCAGCTGCAGTGTGTGCGCTTGCAGCCCAGAAAGCCAACAGTATCCTGGGCTGCATCAAAACGAGTGTGACCAGCAGGTCGAGGGAGGTGATCCTGCCCCGCTACTCTGCTCTGTGAGACCTCACTTGGAGTATTGTGTGCAGTTCTGGTGTCAACATAAAAGGACATGGAACTGCTGGAACAAGTCCACAGGAGGCCACAAGGATGATCAGGGGGCTGGAGCACCTCCCGTATGAAGATAGGATGAGAAAGTTGGGGCTGTTGAGTCTGGAGAAGAGAAGGCTGAGTGGAGACCTCATAGCAGCCTTCCAGTGTCTGAAGGGGGCCTATAGGAATGCTGGGAGTGGACTGTTCATTAGGAGCTGTACTGACAGGACAAGGGGTAATGTATTTGAACTTAAACAGGGGAAGTTTAGACTGGATATGAGGAAGAAGTTCTTTACTGTAAGGGTGATGAGGCACTGGAATGGACTGCCCAGGGAAGTTGTGAATGCTCCATCCCTGGCGGTGTTCAAGGCCAGGTTGGACAGTCTTGGGTGGCACAGTTTAGTGGGAAGTTTCCCTGCCCATGACAGGGGGGTTGGAACTGGATGATGTTAAGGTCCTTTCCAACCCTGACTATTCTATGATTCTATAAAGACAAAGACTTCTACTGCTTAAGAAGTAGGTAAGAATTAACATGAAGTGTGAAGCAAGTTGCAATAGTAAGCAGAATGAAGGATGCCAAATTACTTGTCTTCTGTTTGCATATACAAAATATTTAGAATATGCTGTATTTATTCTGAACTTGCAGTTTTAATTCCAGTTGAAAGCCATGTGTATAATATTAACACTGAGCACTTTTAAATTATGTCTTTTGGGCTTTCCTATTGCCTTGTTGATATATGCATGTGGCTTCCATTACTTTCACCATGCATCTTCAGCAAAATCTCTCATAGAGGTACCCAGGGCCTAATTAGAGTTTATATCTTTCAATATGACAGATACAGTTTTGCTGTGGGGGTGGGCAGGAAAGGAGGTTTGGTTTTGCTTTTTAAGCCAGCTGGGAATTACTTTCTAAGGCTTGTGTTAAAACACCAGATGTATTCAAAAATTATTCATAAAAGCCACCTGCAAATTGTCTGCAGTTTCCCTTTTTCCTTTTGTTACCTTCATCAGCTAGTCATGGGTGTGAAAAGAGTCTGCAGAGTTCTTCTCTTCATTCTCCTGAAAGATAAATGTGAAGATGGGGGATTTTGCTATTTGTAATGTGCATAATTGTCTGCAGTTTGTTTTTATTTAAATGTCCTCCATACAGCATTTAACTCACTTGCATCTTAGATCAAAAGCCAGATTAGCACTATGGCAGACTGCTTCTGATTGTCACTTGTTTAGACTTTATACAGTCTGCTTAAGATAATGTATTTTCTCTTGCTTTCTCTTTTTCACATTTGTATATTTTCTGTGGTTTGTAATGTCTGATATCTCCTTCCTCTCTTTGCAGGTTGAGTGTGTTATTTGCTGTGGTTTATACTATGTTGACTGGAGGGAAAACAAGGTGTTCCTTGCTTTCTAAGCAGAAGCTTACATAAATGTAGTTATGTTTCTGAATGAACAAGAATTTATTCAGAAATTTTCATAAATTTCAGGATGTTCAGATGTGGAAACTCGCAAGACAATTTTGGATCAGATTTAAATAAGATGAATAAATTTTCCCATGAAAATTGTTTACATTTGTGATTTAAAGTCCTTTTCTTCATCAAAGATACTTCTTTTATGCTGTTTTCCCAAAACCTACATGGCAGTTTTTGCTGTTGGGGTTAAAAGGGATAATTGTTTCTTGTAGATTGATGTTATGAAGTCATATCACATTTTTCATCTCTATTTGTTTGCCTTGTTGTCCTCAATCAAGTGGGCCTTAAAAAGTGGGCCTTTTTCTCTCTGTTTTATGTTTATGGGTTGTGAACTTTGCGGTCTGAAAATTACAGATCTTATAAAGTATTATCATTGTGCACTCCACCACAGATGTGTTCTACATTGTGTAATTACTTGATAACGAAAATGCTGTCTTATTCTTATTTCCTTCAGCTTTCCCCATTAGTCACATACATACCCAGCAAGTTTTTTTGTAACTTCTCTGAATATTCTTCTGAATATTTCTACTGTCCTTAATTTTTTAAGCGGGGTCTCTGTGCCAAACAAAACTGGTTGAAAGTCAGCAAATTCATCAGAGAAATCCTGTGTGGTAAACACCGACTTCAGGAACTGAATTGAATTTCTGCTTGTTCAAAATATATGAATACTTGCAAAACTTTGAGGAAAAACTTGTTTGTGATTTAATAACTGAGACAGAACTATTGAGGGCAGTATAGCCTTTAGGTACGTTTAGAGAACCACTGATGTAGTCTTAGTTCCTCCCATCCTTGGCTTTGTCATTCTGCAGGTGGAGTGTGCAGTCTCTGTGTTGATTTTGGCAGACAGTTTTGTGGAGTTTCCGGTGTACACGTTTCCTAATGTAGTGTAAGTTTGCTCTTGCTGATTTAATGTTATCAAAACTATTTTAGGTTGTTGACTGCTGCCTTATTGTTGGCATGTGCCAACACTGTAACATATCCTGCTTGGAGATTAGTAATGCTGAAACAACAGTCTAATGAAAGAGAGAGGTCCCTACGCAGCAGGAGTAGGAACTTGGTAGTTCCTGTTGAAATGAAAACATAAGTTCAACAAATTCTTCGCCCTCCCTGGGCGGAAGGAGCTGACTTGTCAATGAAGGGCACTATACACAGGCTGATATGCAGCTTTGTTCCACTGAAGGCTGATGTTTCATTGAAGGGGTTTTTGAACTTTTCCTTGCCAATTGACAGTGTCAAGTATATACTTCATGATCCAAGGACAGACTTAATTTTTTCTCATTCATGAGACAACAATCATAGCAAAATGTATTTTGGACTGTATCTGTTATTGTTCCTTCTGTCTTCCTATTCTTTCTCTGCCTCATTCTTTAGGTCTGACTTGGGATACTGGAAAGAATATCATATATGCTCTAGTGACTGCTTATCCTTGCAACTGCTGTGAAATAGCTCAAGTTAGTTTTGATTGATAACACATTGCTGCTACAAGTTTTTGTTGTTGTCTTTTCTATTCCTGCTGCAGTTGCTGGTGTTGATTCTCTGAAAAAGGGGGAGAGAAAAGTTGGAATTTATCACTATGTTCATGCCTGTCCATCAAATTAAGACCATAGTAGATTAGGTATTGCAGTGATAGTAAACTCTGTAGAGGTCTGGATTGGATTGCACGTCTCTCCCTGTATGTGAGAGTATAGTAAATGTGTATTGACAGACATCTTCTAACCAAGCTTAACTGTATTAACACCAGGGAAAATCTAGTTTCTTCTGTAGCTTTGAATTATTTTTTATGCTGTGTTATATGACTAAAATTTAACAACATTGTTTCCACACTTAAATCAACCTAAGAAGGGTTGATTATGCCCTGGTTAGGACAGAATGAAACACAATCAATACTATCATAAATTACAGAAATAATTGTATTGGCTTTTTGCCTTTTTGTGGGTAGCATTTTGTAGGTCCAGCTCAGCTTTTGTGCTTTGGTCTTCTCCAGCTGACTGAAGCGGTATTTACATGTGTGAGTTCCATGCTGAGGTAGTGAGGGGACCTTCAAAATGTCATGGTTAGCATTGTCATTCTATACTTGATCTGAAAACCACCTCTGACCAGGATGAAAAGTCATGCAGCTGGGTGGGATTACAATTTTAAACTATGCAAATAGCAACAGTGAAACTGGGCTTGCTAACTGGCTGATCCTATTTCTGGAATCATGCTGGTGTAGTTAAAACTGGAGTTCCAGAAAAGCTTGAGTAGCTTTCACATTGGTTTTCCTCCCAATCTTCTTCCTGTTTGACCTCTAGGAGACAATATAAACAAAAAGAAACCTCTTTCAACACATACCATGCTATTGCCAGGAAAAGGGAATGATCAGGTTGTTATCTAGAGCAAACTCCAGTGATGTGACAGTTGTTTGCTCTTTCCTTGGTGTTTGCACTGAGTGTGTGGCTTGGTGTTCATAATTGAAGTACAAGATCTCCATCTTATGTTAATTCCCTCTGTACTCAATGGGTGTGTAGTGGGATTACACTGATGCTAAGTAGGAAGGACTGTAGTGATCCAGGTGTTCCCACTGTCTTGATGTAGCTCACCAATGGGCCTGAAAATTATGCACTTTTTTCTGACAACATTCCCAAAGTTGTTGCTCAATCAGTCAAAGTTGTAGGAAATGATATATAAGTAACATTGACTCCTCATGATATGGGATTTATGATTTGAGAGGAGTTAAAGGTATCAGTTGTAAGCCAGCAGCCAGATGGCTTGGCAGTAGCCATAACATGTTACCATGAATGTTGGGATCAAAAAGGAGTGCTTTGGGATTTTTCACCTCTTTGCTTATCTCACAGTTGCTGTGCATAGATGTCTCTACAAGATTTCCAGAATATTCTGAAATCCCCAAATCAACTCATCTTTGTTACATTGCAGATTATAATACCCCATTGAGAATTATGAAAACTGGATGCAGGTTCAGAGGAAGAGTTTCTTGGACCAACTCCTAAATTTAGCACTGGAAGATGTTAACTGACCTTGACATAACTGGTGCTGCATAACCGCTTTAAAGCTGAAGTAATGTCTGTTCCTAAGACAGGCTGAAGCCATATCTCTGTTGTTTTTGTCTTTGTTTCGTGTCCTGCCTGTTGCTTGCTATAGCTTTTTATATACTGTGATTTATAGAGTGCTTCTTTTAAATAAGCAAATAATTTCTTTCTATCACAGACCATAAAAGCTTAATACTGGTTTGGGACTGTTACAAGAGTAGATAATACAGTCTTGTCATTTGTAATGCTCCTTCATGCCATTTTGCACAGCAGTTAGGTGATACCCATGAAATTGTAGGACCTTTAGCTGTGTCACTATTGACATTACCTGCTAGAACTCTTTAGAAGTAGGCATTTTGTATAATGTTTAATGAATCTATAATAATGTTTTGTTTTGTAAAATATAGTCTTTTGACTCTGTAGGGACTTAAACAAAAGGATTATTAGTTTTGTTTCCTCTTTCCAGATGGAAGTGTCAGATTATACCAACACAGAAGAATACCCCACTGAAATTCATGATTATCTTGCAACATTTGAACAATGTCTTGGTTCCGTAGAAGAGATGCTGAAAGCAATGATGTTGGTTTCTAGGAGCGACCTCCAAAAGGTAGGTAATGTTGCTTTTGACAACCTTTTGTTACTAATACAAGAATATCTGGGAAACCCAACTGAAATAAAAGGGTCTGTTAGGCCTGGCCACTGCACAGACATATATAAATATGACACTTGCTATGCTTGATACCCCGTATTTGAAATTCTTACATTTCTAAGATACCCAGACGATCGTACAAACTAAACAGTGAAATAAAAATTTTTCCAAGCTAAAAGCGATGATTTTACCAGCGAGTCATGTAAGTAGAGGACATTCTAGCTTATTCCTGACCTTCGTTAAAGTGCATACTGAGTGCTCTTTCATAATGGAGAGGTTATTCACACTTTCTGTGAGACATTTTCGCAACAAACTTAATGGAACTTTGTATATGCAGTGGGATATGAAGGTGAATTGACAGCAGTGAGAATTGATCTGATTCTAGAAGCCTAGACTTGCAGAACCTGGTGCTTAAGAAAACAGCTGTCTCCTCTAGCTGTGTTATAAGCCTAAGTCTGTAAAATGTGGTTTTTTGCTCAAGGCATAAAGACAGAGCAAGGTACAGCCCGAAGACTTCATACAAGCTTCTCTATCTTTTAACATTTAAAGCCTAATATATAATTCCTTTCTCTAGGGCAAGAAAAAGCTAGCACAAGAGGGAACTTCTTTATCCTCTGAGGATTTCTAACACAAATAAATCATGAAGAAAACAGTCTTGACAACACTGATCTTTTGACAGTATCCATGTTAGAAGTAGTGAGCCGTACAATGATGTTATCAGAGGTTCTGGAAATCCTATAGGACTGAAATAATAAATTGACTTTGACAGTCAAGGAAAAAAACCTCTCATTACCTTTATTCTTCCTTTGCATTACAGCCCTAAGTATTCCAGCATGCGTTGAACACACAGTCTAGCATGTGTAGTTTTAATGTTCATTGACCGTAGCATAGTATATTCACATTTGAGCTTCAGCAATCTTAAGACTTTTTTTCCCCTTCCATTGATAGTAACAACTATTTTGAGTTAAGTTTCTGTGGAAAAACTTATTTCTGACTATGGGAACTGTAGTCTAAGAGCTACGCGCCAACAGATATTTGTGCTTTTGGCCACTTGGAACTGTGGCATCAGACTGGGAAAATGACTTGAGTACTTGGAGAGAATGATTCTGTGATGGCACAGAAATAGGCATAACGTGGTCCTACTGAACTTGTGGTGCAAAAATATCCTCCTTCAGTGTGTATTTCTTTAATGAATAGATTCACAATTATAAAATGTGCAAATGTGTTGGTTTGGGGTTTGGTTTTGGACTTGTTTTTTTCTTTTCATTCTCTAGTTAGAGCCTCTGGAGCAAGCAAAGCTGGATTTGGTTTCAGTGTACACGTTAAATTCATTGTTCTGGGGTAAGTATGTGGTAGGAAGAAAAAATTTATGATGCCATTTGAACACCTTCTAGACAGCAGCAAACATTAAATAATTGTATTTCGTAACACAATAATTAAAAACCTGTAATTATCCCAAGGATCCAATTTATTGCCATTTGTAGAGTAAATGATGTTGAAACTCCAAATCAAAAATAGGAATTTACAAAAGCTGACTTTGTACCTGCATGAAGATGTTTCTGTTTTTTCACAGCAGCATTAACTATGTTAGATTCTTTTTAATTTAGCTGCAATATCGATGATAATTGTGAGATACTTTACACAGTTAACTCTAATTGTTACTAACGGGTTTATGTGGAAATCAGTTTTCCTATGTGACTGATTTATAGGATCCTCAGTCATGACACCCTTCAGATTTAAAAACTTCATGGTTTTTATCTTGTAGTATACTTGACTATCCAGGGAGTCAATCCAAAGGAACATCCAGTGAAACAAGAACTGGTAAGATTCTCACACTGCAAGCATTGCAGTATCTCCCTTGCCCAGGACAGTTAATTCATATAGATGTAAAAAAAAATACATCTATGGTTAAAATTGATGTTGCCATAATAGCACGCATATGCTACATAGTGTTATATAACTGTTCATGTGCCCTGCTGCGCTCTCTAAATTAAGAAAGTCATATTTTTAGTTCCAAATGGTACTGTTTAAAGCAAAGTTTAGAGTCTGCTGAAATTAGAACAAGAAGATAAATGATGTCATCTTTTCTTTTCTCCACCTTTCTTTGAGAATTGGATTCTGAACTGTGCAGCTTTTCACTTATATCTGCTAAATGGAAAAATGTGACATGTCGGATAATAATTTATAACTTCCAGTATGGCATTTTTTTTCTTATAAATACTTGGAATCATGTTAATCTCTGAGGCTGTCTTTTCTTACTTTTGTATGACTCTGAAAATGTAGTGTAGTTGATTTACTAGCGAAGACGGGAAAGAGTCCTCCCCCCTCTTTCCAAGTCCTCCATTAATTCATTTTCTCAGCAGTAAAGAATTCAGTTCAGCAACAAAGCTAAAAGCTTTTTTGGCACCAGTTGTATGTGTATTGTCCAGTAATTCTGCATTAGTGACATATTTACAACCTACAATAAATCTCTTAGGTTTGTCTTTATATTCCATTTAGATGCATGACTACAGTATAGAAGGCCGCTATCTTGAAAATTCTGCTGACTTAAAAATATCAGATCATTTAGCCTGAAGAAAAAATAGAAATCAAAACTTAACAGCTCTCCATTTTAATTCCTGTATAAATGAAAATACTAAATCTGGGCAATTGTAAAATACTTAGCTTAAATGTAATCCTGGCCTAGGCAGTGGAATAGAAGATGGGACTGAAAAATGTGGAAAGATAGCCTGAAAAACAAGAATACTTGTATTTTTAATTAGGTGAGGTTTTCAGTAGCCTAGACTGTATCATATTAAAAAAATTGTTTGGTTAATATTTCATGAGCTTTCAGTCAGTTTCTTGTTCCTCCTGTGTTATATAGTGTCTGAATATTGTGTTAATTTAGTGATACTAAAAAATAAATTTTATCTATTTTGCTGTGGATATTTTATACTGGTATTTTACTTCACAATTACCCGTCATTTTAAGTCTGAAGAATGAGTGAATTACCACAGCCTAGATTCTTACCCAGTTCTTTTTTCCTTTTACAAGTATCAAGGTGAATGAATGCATGTTCCTTCCTTCCAAGAGCATTGTGATGTTCTCATTCACGTGGAAAGGGATTTTAAAAAAAAAAGACTGCTCTGTGGTGATTGTTTTGTTTTTAGAATTCCTCTCCCTGTGTACATACAGGGAATATGCAGAGATTAAAACTGTATTAATAAACTCACATTTAAGCTATCAGAGTTCATTTCTTTTGTCACGTTGGCAGTTGTCAGCTCCTTTTTCCCAGGTTGATACATGTAGGTTTGCCATCTGTTCTCATTACTCAGTCACCAAAGAAATATTACAGCTTATCATGATTTCAGACCCTGTAAAGCTCCCCTCATTAAAGCAATGGTTTTGATACAGAAAGAGTGGCCAACTTTTTATCAACAATTGCTTATAATGGTCAGTTGAAGAACTGAAAATCAGTTCTGCTGTGTCGGTCTTATAACTTGTTCCAGATTAAAGGTTGTGTGAGAAATGTGTGGGTTGCATAGTATCAACATTTGTTTAGTTTGCAGTATCCATAAATGTTCTGTTAACCCACATTTATAATTCAGGTATCGGGTGGAGTGCTCTCTCTCTATATATATGTGTATGTATACATATGTTACTGTTTCCCTTACAGAAGCACCTAGAGTTGAAGGCCATACTAAGATAAATATGAAGTCATGAAATATGTCAGCCAAACTTACATATTTTACACAACTACTGTAAGCGTCCCTTGTAGTCAGTGAAGAGAAGCAGGCACTTAACAGAGGGTAATTCCCATGTTAGTGGTGTTCAGTTATGCAATTTCCTTTACTGATTGCAGAAGTAGATGAGGAAGAGTAGGTACATAAATGAGATTGTAAGGTGGGAGGATACACTTAGGTGGAGCTGAGTCCAAGTCATGCTTTGCTCAAAAAATCCTTGGACACCAAATGACTGCGAGAGGCTAAGATGTCAAGAAAGTATCCGCTTTATGGAATGGCAGTGGAAACAGGCATTATTATTATTAGTCATAAAAAGGAACTTCTGGTACAGCTGGAAATGCATCAGACTGCCTTAAATAGGTTCACTCATAAGCTCGCTTGACCATTTCAGGATCTTAACCACAAGAGTTCGGTGTAGTTGCATGTGTAGTGCTTGTAACATCTTTGATTTTGAGTTAGATGCTTTGTGGCTTTGCTCGGACATGCTGAATTTCCCTTTTTTTAGGCAGTATAATTAATGACATTTCTATAAGTATGTCGAATCTAAATAATATTTTGCCATCTTGTAGACCAAATTCCAAATTGAGTTCAGTACTTTGTTTTCTAACTTTGCTTGCAAGAACAATTTTCATCTCACTGTCAGTTAGATTCAGTCTTCATCTCTGTAGGACTTCATGTTCTTATGACAGTAGGTACCTGTGATGGAAAATCTGCTAAAGAAGAAGCCTCAAGTTTGCAAAAAGACATTTGCAAAGAAAAGCCTTGTACATATATTTAAATTATGGTATTTTTCTAGGTATTATAGAACTGTACAGTATGGAGAGCTTCTACTCACTGATTTAATTTTCAGAGCAATTTTGGAGAATGGTCTGAAATATACTTTTCCTTTTTTTCTCCCCCCCCAGGAGAGAGTAAAAACATACATGAACAAGGTCAAAGAAATAGCAGAAAAGAAAAAGGCATCCAAACTTGATAAAGGAGCTGCTTCTAGATTTGTAAGAAATGCACTCTGGGAACCAAGCGCTGAAAATGAAAAGAAAAACAAAGGTCCTGGTAAAGGAAAAAAGAGAAAGATGGACTAAATTTTTGCCTCCCCTTATATAAATTAGGGACGCCTAGGAACTTACCTTGAAATGTGTTTGGCATACTGCATGCACCTTGAAGAGGTGGTGTATAGCAACATCTTGCTTAAGTTATAGGTAAGAATTTTTATAGGATTGTATTTTGTCCAGAACACTTTGTCACTCACGTGATCACATTGTATGTGTATCTGAAAGTGCCATTTGATGCAGGAGAGGTAACATTTCATTATTGAAATGACAATGACCTGGCATAGACTTGCTGGTAGTACATATGCAGTGATGTTTTTACTGTTGGATGATTGACACTTTTTTACATGTCCTTAATGTGAATATTAAAAAGTCTCAACCAATGCTATCTAGTCTGTGGTGTTTATGAAGGAGCCATGTTTTCTTTTGCATTACATCATTATGAGAAATGCTGTATTTGTGGTTTTGTAAGGTTTATTCACTGTTAAACTCTTTTAGCTTCTGAACTTGAAGGTTTGCCATATTCCTTTACTTCTGTTGCCTCTGAGAAAACTGAGTTTCAGGGGCCACAAGCAAACAGTCTGTATTCCCCTTTAAGCTACGGTGTTTAGTCAGTGGAAAAGAAAAGATACCCTCAAAGTGAAATTTCTGGGGTCCAAAAAAAGGAGCAGGCTGGGGACACCTATTAAAAAACAGCACATGCAGGAACTTGATTGGAATTTTGGCTGCAGTGCTCATCCTTCGTTGTTAACACCGTGAAAGAGAGAAGTATGCTCTGAGGTGGCAGGAGTGTGGTCATCCATTGCTGTTTCTCAGATCTTCATCAGGGAAAGCACTCTGTGGTGCAATAAATACTACTACTGTGTCTTACAAGTATTCTATTATTTTCCTCAATAGGTGAAGTTTAGTCATTTAGGAGAGAAGGTGTGTTGAGTTTCTTCAGAAGAACCTCAGTTATTGATTTTTTCAGTATACTGCAAAGCAAAACTCAATGATCTGCCCCAAAACTTTAACAATTAGTAGCAACTATCTACTTAGGAAAGGAAATACAGAAGGAAGGAAAAAATAAGCAATTAATTCAGCAAAATGTAGTTTGGGTAACAGTCTACAAAAGTGGTTGAGAAATATTGTTAGTGTGAAAGACTAAATGACAAGAACAAGTGAATCCAGTATATCTATAGCTGAATGATGTACAGTGGATGGTTACTGTCATTATAGAGTTGTACTACATCATGCAGTGCAGAATGTGGACTAAATTGAATCAGGTGCTAAAATGAAGCTTCTTTTGTCACTGACTACCTAAAGATATGCATTTGAAGGTAAAAGTTCAGTACCTTGACAAGTTTATTAAATTCAAATAACTGATGCATCTCTAGAAACTTTTTCAGTGACTGGTATGAATTTACTCATTTTTGTTTATGACAAACTCTTTGAATAAATACCAGTTCCTTCAATCCACCTAACAAGAATCTGCTTGTATATATGTTCATGTACATATGGCAGTTTTCTGCCTTAGATCTACAGGACTGCTCATATAAGTATGCGTGTCGAAGACCCATAAACATTTGCCAGCCAAAAGCTAAAATTAGAATGCTTTATTTCTACAGGTTAATGTCATGGTTATTCAAAATGAAAAAGCTATTGGACTCAGGAGGCTTTTTTTACGATTAAAAATGCAAAAGACCTAAAGTGTGTTCTAGGCCAAAGATAGCAATATACATGTAAAGCAGTTCTTGGTGTGCTCCATAGGTTTGGACAGAGATTATTTGGAGGTCTGTGTGTCCTGTCTTGCACCTCTTTGATAATGAAAACAACAGCTATGGGCTATTACAAACAGACTTCTGGACTTCTTGTGGTAGTAGAGGTCTGCATGTGCAAAGCATGAGGTTCAAAATGTTAATCTCAAAAACATCAATGTAAAAAAAGGCCAGGTGTCCTATGAACTAATTGGGAAGACAAAAGGATAGAAGTGATCTGAAGTGGCACAAACCAGAGCACTTTAATATAGAATTTTTCTGGGAGATAGTGTCTTATGCTTTGAGAAGCATTGTCTTGAGGAAATGAGTAGCTCAGCTTGTATTTACAGTGCTGTTAATTAAAAGGGGATTGAAGGACATTTCCATTACATGTTTTTCCTCTTAAGCTTCAATTATAGCTTTAGTTTTAAAAGGGTAATTTCTAAAAAGGATCATAATTTAGTGTCCAGTAAAGTACACAGGTTTCATAAGTAAATGTTTAAACTAGAATAATGCGAGGCTATTAGCTAAGACTTACTGAGGTAGGAGTCCATCTGGTATAATTAATTATATACAAGTATTTGTCATTTGTCATAGGGCAGTTTAAATAGATGTAACAAATGCAACTTTGTAAATGATTTTTTTTTTTAAGGTTTGTATCCTTCAGTATGGCTGTTCACAGCCTGGGTTTGTGGCTTTGCTTTTCTAGAAAACAACCCAGACAAATGCCCCACAAACTAAGAAGTGTCACTCACTGCCTGTTACTCACTAACAGCCCTATTAAAAAGAGGCTTGAAATACAAGGCCATGAATGCTAAGTGGTTTTTATGCCAAGTATTCTTGGAATATCTAGACTGAGGTCTCCAATGTGAAATGACTGAACATTGTTTATGGAAGTTCCTGCCTCAAAATAGGATGCTGACAAGAACGTTTATTGCAGTATCTGTGTGCATTAAATCTATATGAGCCAGTTTATAGAACGGTTCTACAGCGCCTGAAAGGAAAGGAAAACATCTGGGAGACTTCTAGTCCCATTGGTGTAAGTGCTGAATATAGTGCAGAAGTATCAATTCTGTGTTAGTTAATGCCAATGTAATGCAAAGAGTTGCTATAATAGTAAGTTGTTAGTATCACTGAATTGAAGTATTAATGAATTCAGATATTTAAAGAAAATAATAAAGAGTGTTTGACACCTCCCTGCTTTGTCTTGCCTTTACTATAAATATATTATGGGCTAACTAATATAAGCCATGCCAGCTAAGAGGAGCACTAAAAACTGCTAAGAATGTTTTTAACTAATGAGTATGAAAATAATGGAAAACTCTAAAGTTATGGTAGAAATATACATGTAGTTGGAAGTTTGTGTGCCCTGTTTTTCACCTTGCTAATCAAAGATGCCAAAATTTGAAGGTTTTGTGTTCAGGTTTTTAAGTCAGAAGTGAAAATAGTTATTTTGTTAAAGATTGTGTTTTGATACATGCATTTAAGATGTTACCTGGAACTTTCCCTGCTTTCTGGCCTTTGCACCAAGAAAGTGAGGTTGGCAGGAGCAAGTGAAGCTAGCAGCTATAACTAGAATTTGATATAAAGCTGCATGAGGAATTTTCCAAGCTTACCAAAAGAATACTTCAGGAAGTAAAAAAGCAACTCAAGATTTTAAGCCCCAGTAGTGTAGAAGACATGACAGATTTTATGGTGTCTGCAAAGAAACGAGGAATCTTACCAGAACTTAAATTCTCACTCTTACAAATGGTAGCCATGACTTGGGAAGTCAACACATCACTGGTGCTCATTTCTACTCCTGAAGTATTTTTATTAATGGACAACTGCATCCTCAAGAGTGGATGTTTGATTAAGTCATCTTATTTTTTCCCTGCCTTGAAAATCAGTAATAGCACGAAGGTTTGTCAGAAAGTATTAGTGTTGCAGATTTATTGTAATTCTTCTCAAAACAGTAATGTGGAGTGATAAAAGTTAAACTTAATTCTCATATAATATTTTTTGGATTTAAGAAAGTAGACCAAAAGTAACTTTTTAACTGTGGGGTTGGGACTATTACAAATGTAAAGGGAAAATCTGGCTTCCATAGTAAATGACATACTTTGCCCAGGGGTTGATGAAGACCTGGTTCTTTGGCCCCAGTAGAGACCTTAGTTACTTGGATTAAGGCTTCTATCAGCTGTTGGCCACAGGAAAGCTTTTGAGAGTTGTGAACAGCAAACTCCAGTCTATAATGGAAACACTGGTGTGACATTCTATGGCATAGGGTTCCTTCTGGCAAGATCTCACTGAACTTTTAACTCTATTCATGCAGTTTCTCCTCTACTGCAAGTAACTGCAAAACCCCTTATACTTAGAAGAAGGACACAACTTTCGTGTTTGACATTGCTATGAACTGGGATATGCAAAACTTTAACCATAAAAAAAACTGAAACAACTTGATTGGAACGTCATTCCTTTCTTCTTTCAGACATGGCTGGCTAGTAATACATAGCTGCTTTAGAGAGTTAAAGTGTAAGGAAACAACAGCAAACTATTTTTTATGCAAATCGTAAGTTGGACCAAGAAGTAACTTCAGCTAAACAGTGATATGCAGATCAGGATGTAATTGGAAAATCACAAGGCTTTACAGAAAAGTTCTTCAAAAGAGGTAAGTGGGATGAACTTCAAGCCAAAGAAACTTCCCAGCTTAGAGGGCCAAACTAACTGGGTTGCATCCCAAATGTGGGCAGGTTATGCGTTTGTTGTAAACTGAAACGTAAAGATGTCAATCCAGGGTGTTAGTTAAAAAGACTATTATGTTTCTTAGTTCAAAGTTTACTTGCCAATGATTAAAAAAAGAAGTGTCAGGCTACAGCAATGTAGAAAGTAAATAATGCAATTTGTCATTTTAGAATCATATATGACATATTAGGGAAAAAAATGCATTAAAGTTCTGCAGTGTGACAATGTAATTTTTCTTATTGCTAATTTGCTTTAAGTGATATTCCTTGCAGAGAGTTCCAGAAAGTTCACATGAATGCTCTTGTTTTGCAGACCACTCTTAACATCCCTAACATTAGGGCATTAGTAGTAGTTTGGGGTTTTCTTCCTTCATTTTTTGCTTCTCAAGATGATGTACTACTTGTAATATTTTACTGATAGTACTAACAGTTTGCCTTTCTGCTGACTTTAAACCTTCCCTGTAGGAGAAGACTACACATCTATGGAATACTTAGTGCTGGTGATCTAAGAAGCAGACCTTGAACTGCTCAGTTTTCATCAGCTGTACCAAAGGGAAAAGAGCAAAAGCTTGTTTTTACTACTAAGCTGAGTGAATATGGCGTGGAAATCTTGTAATGGCAAGGTATCAATTTTGTAAAGTGATATATTTCAGAGGGGATACTAAATTCGGCTGTGAATAAAAAGCTTTATAAATGGAACATTTAAGAGGCTATCTTTTACTTTTCAGCATAGGGTTGCCTTGACATGCATCATTTCAATTTGGCAGCCCCAGTAAATGGATGGAAGCAAGTCAGAATGATAATTCCGTATTGCCAAGAGGCTTCGTTTCAGACTAGTGTAGACACATTCCATGGACAAATTTAAAGGCTATATTAAGTGATAGAAAATGGGTCTAATTCAGCACTGTGTTATTCCAGCTGACAGTCTTGCTATTTAAGGTACCTAGATGTTATATCCAAAGAGTACATGAACAACTGGGTAATTTTCAAGCTAAGGATCGCATCAGATTCATGGTGATACACCTTATATAGCAATAATCCAGAATACGCAAAAAAAAGCCTCA
Source organism: Psilopsiagon aurifrons (assembly GCA_025447955.1). Taxonomy (NCBI): domain Eukaryota; kingdom Metazoa; phylum Chordata; class Aves; order Psittaciformes; family Psittacidae; genus Psilopsiagon; species Psilopsiagon aurifrons. Next base: position 15,701 of record JAOEHY010008725.1, read on the forward strand.
AAACTCAGCTGTGCTTGCACATAAACTTTTATAGTAGTAATGCTAGGGGCAAAGACTTAGCTGCTGTTTACCAGCAGTCAGATAAAGTAAATGAGCAGCTGCTGAGTTATGCAAGTGAAAAAGTTGTCTGAAAACAAAGTAGTTGTTGATATTACCTCATTAGATATGAATGTTCATTTATATGAATGTTGTAGTCTTAGTTTCCTAGAATGTTTATTTTTTCTTTGTCACTTGAGTGTGTTTTGGCCTCATGGGAACAAATTAGTCATTGTTTAAAGCCACAAAGGTGAGAAGGAGAAATACCTTGTAACAAGCACTGTCAAGTTGGATAGCATAAACAATCTTTTTACTTAGTTGCCCTGGACGGACAAGCCTATTCCCCGACTCACACACGAGACGAAACTTGTTTTCTCAGGCAAAGTTTCCATGGAGAGAGTATTTCCTCAAGGCAGTTAATCTCACGAGGTGCTGTCTGTATGTGCACACATTACACATCCACCTGTATGTTATCTATCTCCTGATTGGCAGTAAGTTCTTCTCTTGGTGTGTAACAGAATACAAAGTGTGTATTAGTGAAATGCTATTGCTAAGACTATATATAGCATCATGAGCTTATTCCTCTATTTAAGTCAGTTTAACTCTTGATTTCATTAGGGCTGCAGTAGCAAAAATCCAATGCAAAAGAACTGAGAATTTGGCTTTATGTAAGTATGAATGTCTTCACGCAGCAAAAACAACACTAAAAATATACCTGATTCTAAGTCATTGAGTTCCAGTTAAATTACTTGTCTCTTAGTTAAAGTCTGCTTCTTGGATGCTTTGTTTACATTTTATTTTTGTGGTTTGTGCTTGTTAAACTTTGTTTACCTTTTATTACACATAGGGCTTACCAGTGATAATTCCACAAAGTGCCTCAGCTTTTTATGGTAATGTTCTTTTTCCTAAATGTTCATCAGTTTGCCAGCTTTTAACTACTCGAATTGGACTTTTTTGCTGTTTGGTCTCTGCCATGAATTCCCAACCATTCCCACACCCTTCTCCACCCCACCCCAAAGGCTGAACTGTTATTTTTACAGTTGTTCAAGAACATGGTTTGTAAAGTAGAGGCCACATTGGCAGTGTTAGCTAAACTTCTGACCATATTTTTCTGAAGGTTGTAACTCTCCTTCACTGAGGTAAAAATTTGAAATGCTTTGTCAGGAGATTAAAAAGAAAAGTTATCCCAGTGAAAATCTATCCAGATTAGGCCTCTAGAGAAACCTCAGAGAACTGCATCATAGATACTGGCCCTTAATTTGCTTGTGTTCCAGTTTTCCCATGCATGGTCATCAACATTACTGAGCTCCCAGCACAGTTTTGAAGCCACAAATAGCTTAGGGAGGAATATGGGCTCTGCAGTTAAAGTCCAATTTATCTCGGATGATGACAGGGCTCTGTAACATACTATATTTGCAGAACTGCAAATCTACGACAACTTTTAACAGCACTGGTTTAATGTAGCTCTATATGGATTTCAGATTTTAAAAACTTAATGGGGACAAAGGATGCTCTCATATGTATCTGATTAATTTACATTATGATCATACTGGAATTCAACTTCATACCAGTTTAAAATGGAATTAGTTCATGTGTCACCTTCCTAAGAGGTAACTCCTATAGTAGTATACTTCATTTAAGTGTTTAAGTATGCTGAATGTATTAGAAATCTGAAGCTTATTTTTCTCAACTAAAACCATAATGAAGAGAAGGGTTACAGTTGTTATACTGGATTTGTTTGGGGTTTCCTCCCCCCTAGCCCCCAGGTATTTGTTAAGCTGTGGAGCTGCTCCAGGTTTGAGCTGGTAAAATGGAGTCTGGTCCATTTAATGTATTCTTTTTAGTAGGCATTCTTGGGGTGTGTAGGATGAAGTATCCTATTTTCCAGAAGGTGCTCAGATCATTAAAGTCTTAAGAATTTGATCTCATCCCTTATATACGGAATTACAGAGAAGATTTTTGGTAGATGAGTCATCTCTGGGCATAGGTTAGCTTTTCTAGATGTACCTGTACCTTAGAGAACAAAATAAGCATGGGAAACCACTTTATTTTGTCTCCTGCCATCTAGGCGAGGTTGTATTATCAGAAAAATTAACAGCCAGATTTTGCCCTTGGATTTGCTTGCACAAGTTTTCATAAGACAAAGAGGACAGATTCTGATATTCTGGTACAGTGACTTCTGACTTGCAGAGTTTACTGATGACATGGAACTTCCATTCCCATAGCAAAAAGCCAAGATATAATTGAGCCAAGCCTTCAGTAAATGCACATTGGTAAATCTGTGTTCAAAAAGAATCTGAGGTTCTAAGTCATTTAAGGCAAAGCCTGTATTGGGTAGCCTGCTAGCCTCAGGAACCTCAGTGGCCATTACCCCAGCTGGCAAAGATTAGTAACGATTTTCTCTATTCAAGCATCTGAGCCAAAGTCTCACCAACAGCAGGGGAAGGGGAAAAAAAACCCAACAAACAAAACTACCCCAAACCCCCAAAAGCTCATTTCCAGCTGGTGTTAACTGGAGGGACTTTGCCAGCAGTGTGTGTATCTGTGTGTTAACCCATCTGTGGCCCCCATGTTGTGAAGATACCTGAATATTTTTATGAGGTAACTGAAGACACATCTTAAAGCTTAGGTTTTGAAAAGCATCTGGAAGTGAGCCAGCCAACCATGAGCGTAGAAGTTTGCCATTTTCCCCTCATTAGTGAATCTGATAGTTCCTTATTTTAGTGGGTTAGCTTACTTGCCTAAGTTTGAGAGGAAAGCATTTTTCAGTTTGATTACAGCACAACAGAGAAGGCATGTGAATTCTTGTGTTTAATTACCTTTGTGCTTAAAGGTGACTTCATCTGTGTTTCAGTCTTTCAGCTGCTGTTCCTATGTCCGCCTTCAAGATAATTCAACCTGCTGGCTCCTTCTGCCTCTGAAATTAGATTGAATGAAAGAAATGCTGCCAGAAATTCTTCAGTGTTTCTCACAAGTTTGTGTTCCTTGAGCACATCTGTGTGATATTACGTAAATGACAGTAATTGCTAGAAAAACAAGATCTATTAAAGCAGGGAGAACATCTTATAGTAGGTTAAATTAGTTTAAATTAAAAGAGAAGGTGAACAGCATATATATCCCTTTAAACCAATATGCAATGTTGGATTCCTTTACAGCATCTGCACTGAAGTGTCTCTCAACACTCTACAGAGTCCTCTTCACTCCTGCCCCCAAACCATCCATTCCTCTATCTATAAAACAGGTATTTGTTCCTTTAACTTGATATGTATCAGCGAGAAGTGGTTGACTCATCAAAGTTGTAATACTACAGCTAGATTTTATCCTTCATGGAATATAATCTCTGATGGTGTGTGGTTTGGCATGGGTTACCTTGTTTAAATACATAGGTGCATCATGCATAGTTTAACCAAACACAGCAGCCAGGTTAAATGGTTCACCAAAAGACTTATTTGCCCGCCCCCACCTTTTCTTTGTTTTATTTTTATATGAGTGTATCAAAATTCTTCCCCGGATTGAGGCTGTTACTTGCTTCAATCGCTACTGTGCTTCCAGGATCAGGAGCCGATGGGAAGCCATTTTCTGGTACCTCACAAACTCCCCCGGAGAGGCTATGGCCAACCCCTAACCTCTGCCCCTTCCTCACCCAGCAAAACCCTTCAGAGACACACGTCCCTTGCACATCCTAAAGGCATTCACAGCTCACCCTGAATTTGGTAGGGTGTGTGGTCTTTTCCCCTCATCTGTATTGACCCAGAGCTCACACCCCAGCCTCGCCCCTAACAGCCATTTAGTGGTCAATCACTGCCTAGCTCTAGGGCTAAAATGGCGCTGCCTGCAGAGCCTCACCTCAGGTGAGCAAGGCTGTCAGATTGCGTTTCCCTCACGGCGTTGTTTTAACCTGTACTTCTGTTCTACAGGGAAAAAGGTAGGATTCACTCTTCCTTGCAATTCTTAAATCTATGAAGTGCACCTGTGTCACACAGTGGTAAGGTAAAGTGTGGGTATGTTCCTGAGGAGATGCGTTTGATGCTTGAGAACTTTCCTTACAACGTCTGTTTGAGGTGGTGTGTGATGATACTGCACTTTTGTTATTTCTCCACAAACCTTTTTATGTTTCCCTGGTATTTGCTATGGATGTGAGTGCTGTGGCAGGCTGCTCAGGGCAGCTTTGCTGAGGAGGACCCTGTGGTTGATTAATGTGGCGGCGGCTGTGCTTTTCCTCTCTCTGCAGCCAGTCCGGAGGAGATAGAGGCCGAAGTTAAAACTGGGAGAGGAAAGCGGGAAAGCAAATTTAGACGAGGCCTTTTGCTACATGGTGTCAGCTACAGGCTCTTTTCGCATATTTTAGCTTTATTGCTTCTTTTCCACTTGGTGGCAGCAAAGGAACATCAAATAGGCGGGAGGCAGCGGCCAGAAATGCTGGGGTTTTTAAGCCCTAGGTTCAGGGGCAAAAAGCCCGAAACCGCGACAACAAAACCGAAAGGAAGAAGTTCCTCAGCTCTCAGAATCTTTAAATAATACAAAAATATTGTATTTCTAAGATTAGTGAAACTGCTGTTGCACCCATCAGGTAGTTGTAGTTAAAAATGCTGCTTCCTTCTTAGCAATCCTGTGTAGTAGACTGTCCTGCGTCTTTTGACTTTGGCGCATATTAACAGCTTTTTATGAGCAAACAGTTAAATTTCCATATGCTCTGCTTAGTTTCCGTTGGATTTCTTGGAGAGGTTTTAAGAACGCTGTGTGTATATGTGTGTGTGTATATATATAATGTAATGTAATCTCTGCATGATTGGAAAGTAATACATTGCCTTCTAAATTCATCTGAGTTTATAAGCCTGTTTCTATTCTCACACCTGTTTTATACTCATGTAAGGCTGCTAATGCTGATGGGCTTGTTTTTAATTTACAATGGTGTAAGCAAGAAGCAGATCAGGTCCTTTATCCTTCATCTTAGGATCCTGATAGATTACAAATACGGAGTGGAAAAGGGCAGCACTTTCTCAACTGCAGACTGGAGGACAGGACCCCAGGTGGTGCAGCGAGCCATGTCCCGAGAACTCAAAAGGCTTTGCACTTCTTTAGGAATGAAGTGATGCAGATTTACCAGAAGGGCTAAGCAGGTGTTGACTTGTCTTCTTTGCTTACTGCCTGTCAGTCCTAGCTGGCATAATAAGTCATGCTAGGCATGTTGTTTGAGGTGAGCACATCTGTGCTGTGCCCCATTCAGAAAGATGGTCATGCAGTGGTTGGTGGCCAGCAGGAATGATTGTTCTTCTGTTAGTGAAATGATGCTTGTGTTCACCAGCGCTAGATGAGAGTCCAAAATATCTACATTTTTTTTTTTTTTAAAATGTAACTTCATCTGTGAAGTTTTTTTGAGGCAAAGTCTAATTTTCACAGTGGTTTTTTTCTCTGCTTAGCATCTGGTCACTGATGATTTTCATGCCTGCGCTCAAACTAGCAAATGAACATATCACAGATCCAAGAAACTGGCATGTTAAGTTTTGAATCTCGCTTTCACTTATACTACTGTAAATCTTGGGTAGCCTGGCTGTTTCCTGTGGATTTACACCCTTAAAATAATAGGCATTAGTAAAGACTTATTTTAAGGGCTTCCTTAGACCTAAGTTTTGATTCTGGTTTTTAATAAATCAGGGCTGGCTCTAATGAAATCACCAGTATTATATAGTTGTAAAATCCCAACGGGACCATAGACCTTGTCTTCCTTTATACATTCCTTGAGCAAAACTTCTGGTGATTCACCTCTCCTGCCCCAGTTTCCCCACTGAATTTAGGAGGAATGCAAAGTCAAGTCCTTTAGTTTCAGCCACAGCCCATTGACACGTGTAGTTACTTGCATATTGGTCCTTCCTTTTCTCTTTCCAGAATTTCAGCAGCATGAGTCTCTTTGAAGATTTTTGCTTCTGAATCAACCCATTGGTATAACATTACACTGGCTGAGTCCCAAGATGAAATCCCTGTTTGTATTCCAGAGCATGAATGCAAAATACTCAGCTCCCAGAAGAAGCCTGGTAGAGAATCAATTCTAGCTGCCAAAGCCCTTAGCTTTTTATTTTATTACTCTTTTTTAGATGGAAACCAGGTTATTATGTGCATCCATGGAGGAAAAAGGGATTTTGACTCTTTTCCTTCTCCCCTTTTCTTCATGAACTATGTGTCTACGCCTCTGGTGCCTCCTGAGTATCACAGGGAGGGCATCAATGTAACATGTTAAGTTGGATTCTTGGACATGGACATCAACCCTCCGCTAGACAATGATGTTGCCTAGTCCTGTTAAAAAATCCTGTCAACAGCCTTAACTACTTAGGTTTGTTGGCCCCAGGAATGTTGATCCAGAATTGTATTTAAGTTGTTGTTTCAATAATCTTTCTTATTTCAAGCCAAAATGTGCCCATAGCAACTTAAACCCCATTTGTCTGTATGTTTAAGTACTGTTTTAGTTTAAATAGAAACCTTACTTTTGCTCCAACTGAAGTGAATTTTCTCTGGTTTTGATTCATTTTACTCTCTGTTAACCTTGGGTTTGTTTTGTGATTAAAAGACTGGGACTAAAGCTGGTGGAAACTGGTTTGTAGGTGCTGGAAATACCATACTAATACTCCTTTGATGTTGAGACCCAAGCAAAATTCCCAATGACTTTGGCAGAGGTTTTGACATCATAAATTTCAAAATCCCTCAGTCTCCTGAATGTGGAGGTGAGTCTCTGCCTTGACTGCTGAACTTAATTCACCTTTCTACTTTGTAGTGGTACTATTTTCATCTAGTGAAAGAAGTAATTGTATTTTTGAAGCTCAGAAAAGCCCAGAACTTCAGTAATTGTTGAATTGGTCTCGTCTCCATGATTGAGTAGAAAAAAGGGGAAATCAAAGAGCAAAACTTTTGAATGAGGCAAGTATCTGAAGGGGAACAGCAATTTGCCATCTCATGAACGTTACAGTGAGACTTTGCAATGTTACCTGTGGAGGCCTAACCCTCCTAAACCCCCAGACCCTCCTGAAACAACAGCAAACAACCCTCCTGGTTGGATTCCAGCCAGTGGCAAAGAAAATAGAATTGAGAAAAGAAAAGATTAACTCTTTTCACTCAATTTCCTCGAAAGGGCAGTTAAGCTCCATTCTGCGCTGTGAGGGTACGTCTCTCCAGCCCTGTGGTGCTGCAGTAACATCTGGTAGGTAGAGCACTTTGTCAATGTGGAATAGGTTCATACAGTCCATATGAGGCCATTGTCTATAGTAGACAACAATAGTAACACACATGGAAACTTACTCTTTTAAAAAATTTATTAAATTAAATCCATTAAGGAAAATTGGCAGCAACAGTTAAAGTGATATAATTTTGATTATAAGTTTATTATGCCTTGATGATGGATGAGTCAAGGAAACAGACATTTTTCGTGACAGCACCAGGTAAACTTGCTGGTTATAGCTAAATATAATTTTCCATCTGTCTTCAGTGGTTATGGTGGTAAGACCAGTAAGTTTGAAGCTGTGAGTTCTGCTCGTATCGCTGCTGGCTAAGGAAGCATTATTTTGAATTAATGCCAGTTGCAGATAGGGACCTTCACGCGTGGGGCCATCTTGAATGGCAAAATCATGTTTTATAGCACTGTTTCAGCTGTAAAACTAAAGCACTTTAAACTTAAAACCAGTGCTTTAAGAAACCTGAACCTTCTGGCCTAGAGGACAGGACATCTCACTGCATAGATCTGTCCTCTGAGGGGAGAATGAGGGGGCATGGTTTTAGATGGTCCTGTATGTGAGGGAAGAGGAAAAGATGGTTTGTTTCAGTGGTAGTGTTTTTGGTGAGGCGGCCTTGCTGATACTGTGATTTTAGGGGAGCGCTCTTGAACTATGGTCTTAATGATGTCAGGCAAGGTAATCAGGTTTTAGCATTGTCTCTTTCAGTGTAGCCAAGGCAAAGGCTTGTGATATGTCTCATTCACATTGTGTTTCTTAATGTTTATGTAGTCAGTGTATGTTACATGCTCTTCCCCTTCCTTATGTACAAGCTTGAAGCACTCTCTTTTTGAAGGAATGAGAGCTGTTTGGCCTTGCTTCAGCTTTCATTAAGGACTGTCAAATCAAATGTCAGAAAGAGGTGAGAAGGTAATACTTATATGCTGCTAGACCACCTAGAGTTGCCTTCTAGGTGCTATTGCTTCTTGTGCTGTGCTGCAAGCCTTAACTGGCCTCTTGTACTGTGTGTGGATATTATTTCATTGTCTGAGGGTGTATCTTCTCACCAGCAGTCAGCATACCATCAGAGTACCTCTCTGTAAAACTGAAAGCTGTCAGGAAAGGAGGTTCTTTGTGTCCCTCCTGGCTCTGGCATTTTTTTTCTATTTTTCAGATGTCTTACTCTGTTGGGCTCTTGACTGTGATTTTAAAAATGACACTAACACACTTCTTTTTCTTTTGTCTTTAGTTGGTGTAAGTGTGAGCATGGCAATTTGCTCCCATAAATGTCATTGTAAGGCTTTTGAGGTTTTTTCCATGTATTTTTTGAGTGTGAATCCTTGCAATTTACTGAAGAATGACTAGAATTATTGGAATAGCTCCTCCCTTCTTTCACTTTGAGGGGGTTTGCTTTCTGCAGTGATGCAGGCAGGGATAGATGGTCGCCAGAGCAGTGTCTTGAAACAGGATGTTGTGTTGCCCTAGACTATGTGAATAACAGAGCAGCTATCTTAAGTTTTAATTTAAATGGCTAACAAAAGTGGCCTACACAGCTTCTAACTGTTACTCACTGAAGGAATCCATATGTCATTTTGTCTGTATTGTCATGAGAGAGAACTCTGGACTTGTGCTTAGTCTGGGAGGTTTATCTTTTTTAATGGGTATTTTTCCTCTTTTTCCTTTTGTTTCTCTTTATTCTTATTAACAAACACAAACCCATGATCTTAACAAGGTAAATATGATTGATGTTCTCTGGGAATGGGGATGAAGGACAACCATCTTGTTCTTAAGCAGTCACTAGAGATGAGGCAAAGAGGTTTATCCAAAGCTCCTCAATGACCCCTTGTCAAGGGGGGACCCCACTGCAGAGCAAGCAGTCAAAGTTTCACTGAGACTGTATCACAGACAAAGAGTCTCTGGATTTTTCCAGATTCAGCCAAGTGCTCTTCTTCTGTAAAGGCTGACCATTTAACAAGGACTCCTTTTCAGAAGTTATTGTCTAAAGATCACAAAAGATACTGCAATACACATATGAACATTAGAAAGAACAAAGTAAAGAATAAGGCAAGAAATACAAAAGAATGGAATGCATAACCACTCCTTTCTCTTGGTATTTACCCTGGAGAGTTCCCCTCAGATCATCCTATAATGTCAGTTCTGTTTATTTCTTGAGTAAATGTCTGGTGTCAGTTTAATAAATCAGATGAACTCTGCTCAGAGAGATATGAAGCCTGTCATTTGATCATTAAGATTATTTACTATAGGGTATGTAGTTGAAATACAATAGTAAAACAGACATACACAAACTTCAACTCCTGAACAGGAAAAATTAATGGATGAAGCCTGCCATAGTGTGTTTTAAGATAAAAGAATGTTGTCATAAATTAATCAGTACCTAGTTTAGATATTTGTAGTGGTGTTTGATTCAGAACCTTCTGAGTCAGTCTAAAATAGTATAGCCTGCTTTTGGTGGGTCAACACACTAGATAAGGCTAATTATTATGGGCCATCTGTACATGCCAGGCTTTTTGCAGATACTTTTTCCTGTACCAAATGCTGTAAGATGTAGCTTCCAGCTCACAGGGCAGTGTAGGCAGTATAAGGTTGGTTGTAAGCATGTTTACAATATAAAAGCTGTGGGTTTACCCATGGAGTTTGCTTTCTTTAGGGAATAGTAAAATGATGTTGGAATCATAGAATACTTAGGATTGGAAAGGACCTTAAATTCATCTAGTTCCAACCCCCCTGCCATGGGCAGGGAAACCTCCCACTAAACTGTGATACTCAGGGCTCTGTCCAACCTGGCCTTGAACACCGCCAGGGATGGAGCATTCGCAGCTTCCCTGCGCAACCCATTCCAGTGCCTCACCACCCTTACAGTAAAGAATTTCTTCCTCATATCTTATCTAAACTTCCCCTGTTTAAGTTTGAACCTGTTACCCCTTGTCTTATCACTACAGTCCCTAATGAAGCGTCCCTCCCCAGCATCCCTATAGCCACCCTTCAGGTACTGGAAGGCTGCTTTGAGGTCTCCACTCAGCCTTCTCTTCTCCAGACTCAACAGCCCCAACTTTCTCATCCTGTCTTCATACAGGAGGTGCTCCAGTCCCATGATCATCCTCATGGCCCTCCTCTGGACTTGTTCCAACAGTTCCATGTCTGTTTTATGTTGAGGACACCAGAACTGCACACAATACTCCAAGTGAGGTCTCACGAGAGCTGAGCAGGGGGACAGGATCATCTCCTTCAACCTGCTGGTCACGCTCCTTTTGATGCAGCCTAGCATACGGTTGGTTTCCTGGACTGCAAGCGCACACTGCTGACTCCTTCGTTTTCTCATTGACCAACACCCCCAAGTCCTTCTCTGCAGGGCTGCTCTGAATCTCTTCTCTGCCCAACCTGGGGCTGTGCCTGGGATTGTTCCAACCCACGTGTAGGACCTTGCACTTGTCGTGGTTAAACTAAGTGGGCCTTAGCTTTCCTAACCTGGTCCCTAGCTTCCTGGACAACATCCCTATATTCTTCCCAGGCTTCCCAGGCTGTCCTTGTTTCCACCATTTCTAAGCCTCTTTTTTCCCTTCAAAGTTTCCTCAGCAGCTCCTTATCCATCCCAAGGAGGTCTCCTGGCCCTCCTGTTGCACTTCCTTCTAGTTGGGATGCAACACTCCTGAGCTTGTAGTAGGTGATCCTTGAATATCAACCAACAGTCTTGGGCCCCCTGCCCTCTAGGGCTATATCCCATGGAACCTTACTGAGCAGGTTCCTGAAGAGGCCAAAGTCTGCTCTCTTGAAGTCCAGGGCAGTAAGCTTGCTGCATGCTCTTCTCACTGTCCTGAGGATCTCGAATTCAATCATCTCATGATCACTGCAACCAAGGCTGCCCTGTATCATTACTTTTCCAGCCAGCCCTTTCCTGTTGGTGAGCACGAGGTCGCGCATGGCATCTCTCCTTGTCGGCTCCTGCTATGGGCGTTTGTATAGAGGCATCTGAGCTGAGCTCCAGCTGAATCCGGCTCATTGGCTGGAACGGCTGGCATATCTCTACATTGCTCTGAGCATTTATTATAGGTGCTGGCAACTGACCGGATGTGTTGGGATGGAATGATGCCCCCCTCCACCAACACATCTAGTTTGCCGCATTATCACCTGAATTTCCTCATTTCTCTTCATGGGCGTTTTACATTTTGTCTAGTTCATTTGCGTCTTTGCAGTTAAAGTGCTCCTAATAGAGATACATCTGCAGTTGACTCCGCAGGTTGTAGTTAATGAATGTTAAAATTTCATTCATGTGCTTCTTGCTTTCAAGTTGCATATGGTTTTTCAGTACTGTATAAATGTTACCAGCATGATTTCTTGAGAGGCCAACGAACACTAACAGAGCTCTGGCAGCTCTAGAACTTTGCCATTTGTGCAGTTTTATCCTGATTGAATTTCTTCATGGATGAGCAAGGCTCAGGGCAAGAGGATGGCTCTGGTAGCTGAATGTGTAATGAGATGGCATAGAGGGCAGCCCTCATTCTAAGGGAGGATTTGTACGTGTTTTCTGACAGTGATGTGATCTGATGTGCACCCTGATATTGTTCAGAGGGGACAGTTTCTTCTGAAGGATTTTTATGTTCCTGATATCTTCTTCAGGGCAAGCTTGAGCAGAGATTGATGGACTAGTGTGTGCACAATAAAAAGCCAGACTCTTCCCTCTTACTTTAGGCAGGCTCTGCCTTTGGACAGGCAGAAGGGAGACCCTCTGGTTTATCACAGTGCAGTGCGTGTTTTCCCACTTCCTTTGTGCAGGAATACTGTAGAACTTTAACCCTGTGATTCTCAGGTTCTCTGAAACAGCCTGGAGAAGTAACCATAGAGTTGGGGTGAATGCTCTCCTGCTCCCTAGATTTCTGTGAGGTCATGGGGGGGGGGGGGGGCAGTCAATGCTCTGAAGCTGAATTCTACCATGGATCTGTTGTCTACAGAACCTTGCATACTTGTGGGATCCAATTGCAGGCCTCAGTCTAAGCTGTATTAAGTTTCACAAGGAAGCCTTGTTGTTCAAAGTCTTGAGCCCTGGTGCAGCAAAGATGTTAAAAATGTGCTTAGCTTTATACATGTGGGTAATCCTCATCTCTCCTTCCACAAGAGCAGAGAGAAGTGCTATTACTAAGGGCAACAGAAGTCACAGTGAGCAAAACATTGACATGTGTTGTAGAAGGAGCTATTTTGTAAGCCCTCTATCAGCAGCACAGACTAATGTCCTACTACATCTGTAATATATATGATTTAGACAGGCTTTGGTTGTTGGAACTAAGCTAAGGCAGATTGATGAGAAAAGAATCCTATTTGGAAAGAAAGCAGCTAAGGTGTTATAATATCCTGTGTTCTTCTGTTGACATTTTTGTATTTGTAAAACCTTCCAGTTTGATTTTTTTATCCTGTGAAATCATCAAGGGAATGACATAAAATACCTGGAAAGATTGTTTGACATGAAAGCACACTGTGTGAAATGTACTGGACCACTCTGCTAGTCACTTGAAATAGTAAAAAATTAAATAAATAGAAGAGAGAGAAAGGGAGGTGGGGAAGTGACACAAGGAGCAATGGGAAATACCATTCTAAATTTGTGTGGCCTGGGTTCTCTAATGATAGGCTTTTATCCCATTACATCTAATTGACACAGGACTTTATCATTAACAAATTGAGAAGTATTTACTCCCTGAAATATTTGAGACATTATAGTGACTTTCTTTTCATGATTGGCTGTTGAAAGGACTATTATGGCCTGGCTCACATGTAACCTGGGAAAATGATCCAGCAGTCTTCAAAGTTAATGAAACGTCATTTGTCATAGGCTTTGCAGGTGTTACTGTTTCTGCATTATAATACAGGATGGAAGTAAGCGGCTGGATTGCAGGCCTCTTGCCAAGCATTATGCACATTCTGTGAGTGTCACTGGTGCAGCATTGCATAAATCTTACTAATAGTGAGAAGTCTTGAAATGCATGATCTTTTCTTCTAAGGTCAAGCAAGACTACTCCACAACTTAATTTTAGCCTTGCTGTCTCTGCAGTCAGAATGATAACATTCAACATTTGCTTCTCCCAGTTCTCTTAATGAAGGGTTAATTTCAAAGAGCTTGATTTTTTTGAAATTTTTTTTCCCCTCCCCCTACCTCCTTCCTTGCTTCCCTCCTCCCAAGAATAGAGTGAACTGGCTCTGAACAAGAGTTTCTTGAGTAAGAAATTTCTTGGTTTGCTCCCAGGCAAAGCACCATGTCAGAGCAGAAGAGGTGGCATTTATTCTAGCTGCATGATTGGGGAAGGGAAAAATTTCCGTATGGCCAGTAGTAGCTGTATTAGGACTTTTGCTGTGGTAACTGTGAAAGCTAAGATCTGAAAGTTGCTGAAATAACCTACATACAGCAATGTCCTGTTTGCCAGAGCTCTAATTACAGCAAATAGTGGTATGTTCCTTTTAGGGGCCAGATGTTTAGTTGGTGCAAAAGAAAAAGAAAAAAAATCCAGCTCCCTTCAGTTTGTCTTGTGAAAAATCTAGTGTGTTATTTCTTGAAAATGATGTTTCCAAATGGTTACTGTTTGGATTTCTTGTTTGTACTTGCTGTTTCTGATGGAGCAAGAAAGCAAAATAATGGAAAAGGGTAGGCTTGATTCCTCGTGTTGCTGGTGCACAGGGTTGTGCACCTTTTTCTGAATTGTTTAGACAATTATGCCCAAGCCTTAAAATCTCCCAAGCTTGAAGCACTTAAAATAACTTGTTTAAACGTCCAACCTGAGGTACCTGGCACAAGCCAGTTCATAGAGAAACCTGGAAATGCGCCTTACTCTTTTCCCTGTTTCTGCTACTGCACATTTATGACCCTCTATATGATGCTGAATCTCACAAATATCACAGGAACAGCTCACCATCTTGTTTAATACCCTTTTTTTGAAGGAACAAGCTCTTTCCTCCTTTTTTTTTTTTTTTTTTATTTATTTTTGGGTTGTTGCTTATTGAAGTATTCCACAGGGATGAAGCCAGTCTGTACTTCTGAAGGTTCTCATATGACTGCAAATGCATGGAAGTTTAATTTTGCTGAAGGTTTAAGCAATAAGCTTTGTGCCAGTGGGAGTACAGCTGTGCCTGGTTGCACACACTTTTACTTTAAGATGAAACTGTTCTTGGTGTTAATGGCTAAAGGACAAGGATTGATTTTGGAGGTATGTTTAGCAGGATCAGGTCTTGTGTTGAAATCTAGTTCTTACAATCAATTATGTTGATCAGTTATATTGCGGGTGCCCTATCCCTGGCAGTGTTCAAGGTCAGGTTAGACAGGGTTTGAGTAGCCTGGTCTAGTGGAAGGTTTCCCTGCCCATGGCAGGAGGGTTGGAGCTAGGTGATCTTTAAGGTTCCTTCCAGCCCAAACAGTTCTACATTTCTATGTTGTTATTTTGGTAACATTAAAAATATTTTTTTAATGATATTTGTGTATATTCAATAATAAATATACCTTTTAAAGATTCTTTTCTAGTTCAAGAAGGCCACAGATTCTGTGGTCTTGAATTTTGTTTTCCTCCAGAGTGACTGAAAGGATCTTCTAGGGCTATGTGGATGCTCTGCTTTGAAAGAGTCATGGAGATACACCTTGCTACGTAGCCTTATTCTAGCTTGTATGCTCCATGAGCCTAATTCATATTTTTTAAAAGTTTATAGTCACTGTCAGCTCTTAAGTAATATGGTGTATACCTCACAGGGAGACAAGTGAACAAGAAATCCTTTTTTTGCTTTCCAGTCCTATTTGCTTCATCTTTAAGAATCTTGGGTTGGAAAGAAAATGAAAAAGTTACAAAATCTGTCCCCTGTGGCCCCTCACCTTCCTCCCTCATTGGAGCTGTGATCAAATTTCAAAAGAATTCTAGAAGGATATTGAATTTCAGGTTTTGTTTTCCCATAGCAGTGATTCTGGCCAAAAAGCTTTTTAATCAAAAGGACCAACTGTAACCTTGTTAATAACTAAGAAAACAATGGCCAAAGGGAAAGACCTGCCAAAAGCTACAAGTCATTTCTGTTGGCAGAATAATTGGGAGATCGTTATTTTGGTTGAAAACAATGTGATTTGTATTTCTAATTTTGTAAAATTACTTAATTAATAACACATGGTCAGCAATGCTGATTGCAGAACGGCTCTTGACAGAGGACACATTTAAAGCAATGTTACAGGGGCAAAGGTAGGATTGTGCAATTCTCCAGCAAATAGGGCCATGACTGCTGCTCAACAGATGATTCTGCTTGTCTTGGGAAGGCAGGAATCGTTATGGTGTCCTTGACATTGAAACACAAGTCACTGATATGAGGATAATGCGGTATATCTCTGACCATGGAGTCATCAGTGGATGCAAACTGGGTTAATTCCACTTGTGATGACAAATGGATTGTTAGAGGAGAATGCTACTGCATGGCTGTTCATGGGAAATTTGGGTATCGAGAAAGTACTTGAAAGGGAACTGATAGCCAAAGAAAAGAAGTTTAGGGAATAATGCTGATTCTGCATGAGCTGTGTTCTTGCCCATATTGTGTAAATATTTAGGCTGGCTTAGGCTTTAGTATTTGCATGCGTGTTTGTAGGTGGAGAATGTGGGAACATTAGGGGAGAAGGAAAGCATGCAGTTCCCATACTTGCCTGTAAGGAGCATATGGTTCACAGGCAAAAGAGCCAGATCCTTTGTTACAGTCCAGAAATGGCAGTCCTTGAAATTGTCCTTGTTGCATCTCAACAGATGCCTTTCTTGCACTGGTTACTGGCTGTCATGGGACTGAACTTACAGCACAACTTCCCCCTTACTTATTGTTTCTTTTGTACAGCCGGTCTCCATTCCTTCCCCTGGGAGGACCAGCTCTCCGTGAGTGTTTGGAGGAAAGGGTGAGAGAGAAGGAAGCAGGGTACTGGAGTTTTACTTCTGCCGAAACTATACAATCACTAAGAAACTTGCTGTAATTATCCAGAACATTGTGGGTCTTGGAATGCCTGCGATTGCTTGCCTGCTGTGTTATGTACAGTACTTGATTAACTATTGTTTCTCACTGATGAAGGAGGTTGTTCTCTCCATGATTCAGATCCTCTTCACAACCCTTTTTCTGTAAACCTCTTCTTTTTTCATTATACGATAATAATTATTTCCTTTTTGTAGAGTGCATAGCCTAACACCTATGTACATTGAGTGCCAGGGCTTGAAACCATAATAAGCCAAATGTTCACCTTAAAAGCCATTATTCCAGTCATTACAACAGTTTATTCCTCTAGAGGACATTAACATTTGAAAATGTGTCAACTAGAGTATGGAATTTATCATGATCATGAACCACCTGCCAACTAATTGGAATACAACGTTCTGATTTCCTTACTCCAGTATTAATCTAACTTTTTACAGGCATTTCTATTTTTAAGTTGTTTTAGTTTCTAGCAGACTGCTTTTGAAGGCCTAAGCAGTATATTCTGTTATGGGAAAGATCAGATAAGCAGGAGGTGAATGTGTGGTCCAAGTGCTGCTTAGAAAGGCTCAATCAGCAGCACCAGCAATGGCAAAGCCACTGGGACTGGGGCAAAAAGTAGAGGAAGAGATCTTAAAGGCTTCCTTCATATAGCTAAGAAATAATTCTCTCTCTTACTTTAAAAATATATCAGAAGATGAACTCTTCTGCAAGAATTAAAGTGGGTTTAAAGCTGGAAAGGCTAAAGTCTGAAAATTCCTGATAACTTTTCCTTGTAAGCAAGGGCTTGAGCTGAAGTGTAATATAGCAGGTTGTGCTTCTGCCTGTTTTTTCAGCAAAGCATTTCTTGTAATAGCAACCATTCTGGTATTGGAGCAAAGAGCTTTCTTGGGATTTGAATAAATGCCTTATATGAAAATGGCTAAAGGATGCAATGACTTTTACTGGAAAAGTCAGACTCCCTGGAGATACGCTATAAAGTTTTTGTTTGCACCTGAAGATCCACTCAATAGATGATGTTGCAAAATTGTCTTTTAGGGTGTTTCAATTGATTAAAAAAGTGCTATGTGATGTTGCAAGGCTGAGAGAAAGTGTTCCTCAGTTTGAAATTGGAATTTACACCTCAACTGAGTTCTCTTTCCTCCGCCTTGCGCTGATCACGCTCATTCTGCTGTATGATTTACTGTACTTCCCAATTTTCAAGAGGCCTTTATATGAGAGAAACATTTGCAGAGATGTATATTAAATTCTGGTTAATTATTTACTGTAATTGTGCTGGTAGCTGTATGCTTTGCTTTTCATCCCAATAATTATTTGTAAAAAAAAAAAATAAATATGCACAGTACTAGGATGAAAATGAATGTTTGGGTTTACCATCAGTCAGTCTGCTCTAAGGAGTTAAAATAAGTCTTAGGCAAATAACTTCAAACTGATGGTTAGGGAGTTGGATGATCCCAGACTAGTGCTTATCTGTTGACTTCTGCTAAACCCCATGGTTTTCTCCAAAACACCTTTTTAATCTTCAGGAAGAGAGAGAGATTGAGGGAATAATTAATAAAAACAGAGCTGTGCAGAAGACTTAATGGAAAGGCAGTGGCAGGAAGAAGGGGAGAGGGAAAATATTTCTTCACTGTGTGAAAATACAAAACTTCATAACCTCTTAGAGAAAAAAGGATCATGGTTCAGAATAACTTCTCAAGCAGGACTGAGTAATAAAAGCTCAATTTACAGAGGATGACTAGATGATATATGTGTGTTACAGATGTGAGTACATCATTACAAGCTCCTTGTCAAAGGGGCAGCATTTCATTGCCTCAGTGCCACTGGAGATGGTGCCACCTTCTGGAAGTGTTACATGTGGTCCATGTGGTGGCCTGTAGGTCAGCTACAGCCTTCTGCACTGATCCATCCGGCCTGCTGGTCTCTTCCATGGAGGAGATGGGAACAGCTGCTTTGAGCTACAACTGTTCACTCCAGCAGCTAAATGTGTCCTGCAACAAAGCCAAAATGCTGCTGCTGTTCACAGGAGGTGTGTGTATTTTGGGAGGAGATACTGCTGAGGGCCAAATGTCTCAGGGTTTTTACCCAACACTGTGGGCTCCATCAGATGGCAGTCTGTCAATGGCGTTGTGTGGATGATCTTGAGTCTATGCTTCCAGATACTGCTGTGTTGGAGGAGGGAGAGGCAGAATGCAACCCATGGTGTGGAAGTCAGGAGGGGGAAATGTAAATCCAAATCCATCCCCCACAGCTGTTGAGGTTAGACCACTCTGTACTATCTACAATAGCAGGGGTTTGGTCAGGAGTATGTGTATGACTAGCAGGCATCCATTAGAGATGCTGTGGCATTGCATTCTCTGAGAAAGAGAGCAAGTCTGCCTGAGAGGGGCACAATTTTGTCCCCAGAAGAACCATCCTGTCTGCCTTTTACAAGAGAGGGACATGTGCTACCCCAGCTGGTTCAGCATTCCTTTGGAGAGCTTGTGCCTGACTGAATTCCAGCAGAAAGGTGTTTGGAGATTCTTTGGGTGAAAAACCTGCAGGCATGGGTGGGCCCAGCGGCAAGGTGAGACAAGGAGACTCCTGCCCAGCCATCCTGCCAAGATATGTGAACCAGCAATGATCCAGCCTTCTGAAGGGTGTATGAGGAAGGATAATGATAAGAAGTCTGCTTCCATGAGGGTAAACAGCAGCCAGAACTCACGACAGAATTTGAAATAAGAAGTCAAATATGTAATTTTTTTTTTTTCCTTGCTTTGTATGCCCATATCTGGACATACAGAGAACAGAACAGAAAACCTTTTTCCCTGAGCCCCCCCAGGAATATGCACCTGACAATGCAGGCAATTTGTGCTTTGTCAAGGGATGTTACTGGCTGTTGATTTCTTCCTTGCTCAGTATGTTGCAAGGCCAAGCCACGGGTATAAATATACATCTGCTTCAGGGTATGTTTGTATTATTACCAATTTATTTTTTGTACTTACTGTATGTGAGCTTATTCTCTGCTCATCACCAGAGCTACTAAATTTTGCAGTCTGCCATCTATCAATTTTGTAGCAGATAAGACTATGGCTGGAGCTGACCTCCTTGCCAGCACATTGAGGACTCCATCTAACCCAGTAAGTAGCAAAAGGAGGAGATGACAGTGCTTGATCCTACTCTCAGCTGTGTTGCTGTGAGCTAGAGCTAATCCCTTAGTGAAGTTACACTTGTGCTGTACAAGCTGTGCATGGGCTATGAAGATCAGATCTCTTGTATCCTATAGGGAGACAGTTTGTAAAGGGGTTTCTGGTTTCCCTGGTTTGGAAAGGGAGAAGGAGTCCTGCTGTTAACTACTGCTGTCTGAGCCCTACTAAATTACAG
This sequence comes from Psilopsiagon aurifrons, assembly GCA_025447955.1. Classification (NCBI taxonomy): domain Eukaryota; kingdom Metazoa; phylum Chordata; class Aves; order Psittaciformes; family Psittacidae; genus Psilopsiagon; species Psilopsiagon aurifrons. The sequence continues at coordinate 35,269 of JAOEHY010008725.1, forward strand.
CATAGATCTTGGCTGGCGCAATAACTGGAAATGAATGATCTAAGTTGCATATGCTTATTTGTGGGATCACTTATCTTCATAGAAAAAAAGCTTCTGCTGGATCCAAAACCTTTTTTCCCAACTTTGCTATAGAACAGAGGTTCTGATTTTCTTCTTGCTTAGTGCTGTATGTGGGCCACTAGCAAGGGGGAGAGAAGCACAGTGCTAGATGTGCTTCTCATAAGTGTACAACAATGCAGTGAAGGGGCTGAAGTTGTGGAGAAAAAAGCTTGCTCAATTTCTGAGGCATTTTTTTCCATGATTTGCCCAATTCCACGAAAGCTTTGGGTACAGAATCATAGTGGGTGACACTTGAAGGTCACAGTATATCAGGTAATATCAGAGCTGGTACTTCTTGTCTGAGTTTATGCAGAATACATTGGTCTGTACCTACCAGATCCTATGCTTAGGAGCTAAGATAAGGCACTTAATGTACCCCATAAACCCCCCATAAACAGGTTTACAAGCAAGCCCTGTAAACAAGGGGCTGGCAGAGGTGCATGCTGATATCCCCACTGCAGCTCCACCAACGAACTCTCTTGGCTCCATCCCAGTGGAGTAAACTCAAACAGAAGAATCCCACCAAAATATCTGAAAGGGAGTTCTGACATTATTCTTTCACTGCTGCTAAGTCTATTTGGGGTGTGTGGAAAATTTCTTCAGCTCAGAAGAATGGTGTAGTGTAATGCAATATCAAGCCCTGTGAAGGTTATCAGCAGTATAATCAAATCTATCAGTGGGACAAAGACCCTCACTGTACAGCTAATTAAAAGTTGTTTCTTCTCCCCCTGTTCCTGTTTGGTGGCCATTATTTAGAACTGAGCTGCAAGGCACTGGAGCGGAAAGTTACCTCTCAATATTTTAAGACTAGCTCTGTCCAAACCCTTGTAATAAAAGAAACCACATATTCTTTTTTTTTCTTGTGGACTACCTGAATGGCAGATCATGAAGCTATTTGCAGGTAATTTCTCTCTGCCCATAAGGTCAGTTGTAGGACAGTTAGTTAAAGAAACCAACCAAATAAGCCCCCAAAACAACAACTTCCTCCCCACTCCCCTCCCAAGCCCCCAAACTTGTCCTTTTTAATGTTCTTCAGCCTGGTCTGATTATTGCAATGGAAGCAATTAAACTCTGTCTTGTCCCATAACAGATTGTGCAGTTGGATCTTAAATTGATCTTCAGCATAGTTTTCTTGCTTATTACAGTAATATTTTTTCCCTCCTCCTCTTAGTGTCCATTCATCTACTTCAAAAATGTGCCATATATAGGGATGGGAAATTGGTCAGTTTTGAGGCCAAAGTCTGTGAATGCAATGCCTGTGATTTCAGTAGCGTCATGGAACAGCGTATGGGGTGTAATATTATTCCATGTTTGGTATAAAGATGAGATCAACACCTGTCACCAGCATGTGAGCAATCCTTCCTGGTGCAGCAGTGCTGTGACTTTTGTTCCCAAAAGCAGAGGTCGGGTAGCCCGGTGAGGTGAGCCAGCTACATGGTGATTGCTGGAGTAGGATTGGTCTGTGAATGGTATTAGTAATAGCATTTGTACCGTGGAAATGCCAAGGACCTCTGGCCCTGAAATGCTAACCACTGCACATATGTAGAGAGTCACATGATGCTCCCCAAAGCGTGCAAAGTCTGAGGGAGAGTCCTGGGGAAGTGAAGGGACGTACAAGGTCATACAGCAGGCTAGTGCTTCAGCTAGCAGTACAATTTGGAGGGGAAACTGCAGCTATGGCAGCTCCCAGATTGAATTTCTTGAAACCAGGATTTTTCCTCTAGACCTAGAGATTGTTCTGCTTATTACAGTGCGTGAGCAAAACAGCTTTGTCAGGACACCTGCTCAGCACTTTCCATTCCCTATGTAAGGCAGGCATAAATCATTTTCCATGTATATGGATAGCATCTGCTAATTCCTCATTTGTACCTCAGTGATGCATTCCCAAGACTGTGGTGGTTGTCAAAGATGATAGTATTATTGACCCTCTCCTTCACAGTGTAAATTCAGGGGATGGTGCAGGAAATTCTTCCTTCCTCAGCTGATAGGAAGAGAATGTGGGGTACATGTGTTTTTCTTTTTTCAGCTGCTGTAAATATTCGAAACATCAAGTTCTCTTGGCATGATATTTTTGACAAACCCCTGCATTCTTTTCCTCTCTCTGCTGCTTCTTCCATTGCATGGTTTCACACCAGCAGCTGTTGATGACACCTTTCTCTTGTCTAGCTTTTGATACATTTTCAGTGGTTATATGATCTCTGAGAGGAAGTAGCTGAGATGAAAGGTTAGAATTTGAGAGCTTGCTCTTGACTCGGTTTAAAGCCAGAAGAGTTTGACATTGAGTATGACCACATACTGTGCAACATGAGCAGTGATTCTTGCATGAGGCCTGCGACTTCTGGGATACAGCATCTCTGCCTTTTTAGGCAGAGAGTCAGCTCTATTTCAGTGCCTTCAGGAGCTGGAGAAGGCACTGTGTCCCTACGTGCCAGTGTCGCAACTCTAATGGCCTACTTTCCCCTTTTTAGAACGGTCACCCTTCATGTCTCTGAATTTGCCTGGCTTTGGCTTATGGCCATTAGATTTTGTCATGCTTTTTCCACTGGATTAATGAGACCTTTAGTACCAGAAATATTCCCTGGGTAAGCAATGATCATTTTATGTTAGACTTTAATAGAGTCCAGTGGCTTAACTCATTATGACTTCCTGCAATCTGCATCTCCATCCCTGCTTTTGAAGGTGGGATAGTGATACTCAGGGTCTTGCTGCTTCTTTTTCCATCATGTGCTTAATTTTACAAGCTATTTCATGCCAGGGACATTTTCCTTTTAATGGCTTTGCAGAGTTCCTGGCCCTAAGATCTTGACCTAGGCTGGACTTAGACATGGGATACAAATAACAAAATCAAAATAAATATGTTCCAACTCAGAGCTTGCTGTGTTCCCCTCAAGTTTTCATTCTCACTCAGTTAAGAAAATAGCACATTCCCACAGCGCTACTGAACTCTAATTAGAAAAATCATACTGTAAATCATATTTGTATGAATAATTTAATCTCTAGGAAATGCATTAGGGAAACCCTTTCAGATAAGGTACCAAATTTGCAATAGTAATGATCTGAGAAGAAGAGATTGTTTGCTATGAAGTAAATTATGCATTAGAGGAGCCTTTTAATATTCTTATTTAACACCTACTATTGATATATTCATTGATCTGCAGAAGCTGCAGTACTGTAGTACGCAAATCAATTAAAACTATAATTAAAATGAGTATTATGTACAAGACCCAGGATCTCTGACAATATATATGTATATATATATAGTCTTCAATTTCTTTGTGTCTCCATTCTGCAGTGACTGATGTTATTTTAAGAACAAAAGAAACTTCTCTGGGCATAGAGGTTACAGTAAACAGAGTCATTTGGCTGTTGGCCTGTGTGAGCTGTGGTTGATGCATAGCTTCCATTAGCTCTTTTTAAATAAGTCTGCTTATGATTTGGCCAAGCATGTAGGGAAGGGCCTGGAAGGAAGGGCATCCTTCACACCTTTCACATTCTCTACCTAAATGAGGTCAGGATTGAAAAAGGAGCTGGTGGTGCCATATAGGTTACAGGCAACTGGATTTTTATCGGAGTTTGATAGCCAGCAGTTCCCATGGAATTGTTGGCTCTGTATGTTAGCTGAGTGTCATTTTGCAGTACTATTTTTTAGGCAGGCAAAGGCCAAGGACTTCTTCACTCAAAAAGCCATTATCAGCTAGAATAGTTGGATGCTGAAGATTGTGGAGGTTTTGCTCTTTTACTGAGGTACCTAAACAGGAGCCATTCTCCAGAAAATATTGCTCTGCTTCCTTTCCTGTTGAGGGTGCAGTTTCCTTTTGAAGGTGCAGCCAGGTACCTGATCTGTACAGGTGGCAGCTCAAAAAATGGTAAAATCCTTCCCAGTGGTTTGAAACAATTGCAAAGTGACTCTGACTGCTTCAGCTTCCCCGGAATCACAGCACTGTCTAACACAGGCACAGCAGGGTGCTGTAGCACAGAGGGTCTCTCTGCTGGCCATAATCCTGGAAGCATCCAACAGGAAAAGCAGGGAACTCTGCAGCATGCACTGCAGGTCCTTAGGTGGAGAGTCTCAGTGCACCCACATTCCTTGTGGGTCTGGCAGTGAGGGAGCAGGACATATGACTTTCCACAGAGTATCATGTACCGGTGGATCTAGCAAATCAATGTAGGGCACAGCTGCTACTTCTGTTTGGCTTTTTCCAGAGCACAAGGAAGCCCCATGTTCCCCTCTCATGGGGAGAGTTGGTGCATTTAGACTCATTCTGTACGCTCAAAGGAAGCAGGTTTCCCTTCAGTCTTCACTCTTATTAATTTACAGACAGGAGTGTGATATTCCTGCCCTTCTGAAATAGCACTGTGCAATGCAAAGACATATGGAGAACACCAATACCTCAGCCTGAATGGTTGCTTTCTATGCTTCACACAGTGTATCAGAGAGGCTTCCCAGAAGTAATGCTTTTCCTTGTCAACACAAGTGCTTTTCCCCATTTCCTGCTGTAATATTGTGCTTATAGTAACACTGGTGTAACTCGTATAGCAATTTTATGTTCCTCATTGTCTCAGTGGACCTAGAGGTTTGTAGGTAATTTTCCACTTACAAGCTTATGTACTGGAGGTTCTTCAGCAAATAGAATCCTTACCAGGCAAGCCATTAGACTATGGTAAGTATTTTGAAATGTTGCAAAATGATTGTGACAAGGATCTGTCAGTTTTGTCTTTCCCTTGCTTTTTATCAGAAGCACATTGAATGCTTGTGAAACTGCTTCCTCGCTAGTTCCTGTCTAGTGGATTTTTTTTCTCCTCATCACTGTTAAGCTAACTTTGAGAATCCAAGTGGAGTCATGCTTTGCTCTAAAGCAATGGATAGGTTTGGTTGTATTCCACTTCAATATTTATATATTTTATGTGTATTTACAAAGAGATATACTTGTTAAAAATGTGTGTACACACATCCATTCAACAAGAAAAGTTTCCAGTGAAATATTAGTAAGATCAAATGAAGCTTATTTTAAAGTGGGATTATGATTTGACCCATTTGTGCGTAGGAAATCTGAAGAGCTCTAGATTTGGTGGTGATGGTACCATCTGAGCGAAGTTTAAATGGTTTGAGGCCGTTAAAACAGTTTAAGTCATTGAGTCCCAGGTCCATGGGAGAAGTAAGAGATGTGCACCTCAGTGGCTGGTGGGTAAATATATGCTGATCAATACTTGCGTCTGTCCAACTGGTCAGGTTGCATTGTAGGGGACTATATGCGTGCATAGAGTAAATGCATTCCAGGTTGCCCAGATCTCTTGGACAGTGTTGGTATTGCTGTAGCAGTGGGCTCAGGCCAACCTTGTGTGGCTTTGTGCTGTTGCCAAAACTTGACAGCCTTCCTTGCTGTTCCTTGCCCCAGCATTTTAGGAGAACTTCTGTAATTGTCCATCCCCAGCATTACAATAACTTTTGATGAGCCCTGAACTATGTTGGCTCCCACTTCAGATTTTTCCTCTTTTTCATTGGCCTGTTGCAGTTGGGGCCGGAAACCCAACAAGATGCAGACAATCTCAGGTTTGTGGGCAGGAGTGATTTGTATGGGTGAAACCTATTTTAATGTAGTGTGGAAGAGAGCATAGGAAGGCGAGCTTTTACTGGCTTCTTGTGTTTTGAACTTGAAAATCAGAGCACTAATTCTAGGACCCTCTGAACCTCATTCCTCTTATAGCTCCCCCAGCATAACCCTGGGGTGCTTTGTGTGCTGTGCCTGCATTCTGCTCTGTAAAGATTTATAGCAAAAGTTCAAGAGATCCTGCTTTTGGTTCTTGGTTCAAATACAACATTTATGGCTGAATTTGCTTGTAAAAAAACCTGTGCCTTTAAAGGTTATTTAAGGGACATTTTTTTCAGCAGAGATATTACAATAGTATCTTGGAGAGTTTCAGGACTCTCATTCAGAGTGGGTTGATTGCAAAGTAAACAATAAATGAATTTGGATCTGTGGGATAGTTTTCAGTTTGTTTCTGAATTGAGACCAATGAGCTACCTCAGTGAAATTAAATACAGATCCCTTTCTTGACCCAACTTTTGTTATGAAGGAATCTGATTAAAACAAAGTGAAGTAAAATCAGAAGGAAAAGGATGTCTTTGTCACAGTGTTTGCCCAGAGCTCAGGTCCACTTGGGCTGTTGTTTAACCTCAAAGCTGGAATATTTGGTCACAAGTACACAGTTTAGGTGGAATTTCCTTTCATTTGTCATTTGGTGTTAGTCAGTCATGCTCTTTAGAGTTTGCACAGAGTATGTATCATCCCTAGGGTCCCGTTTTATGAGTTCACTAAATTAAGCTTGGGGAGTTTTCTGGCCAAAAACTAAAGCTGAAAGCCAGTGTCCCTTGAAGGAACATGATAACAAATAGTGAAGGATAACCTTTCATCTGCAGCTTACATTTCTAGTCTGTGATTTTTAGTTTTGGGATTTTTTTCCTTTAACTTTCCTTCTTCCCCCTCATACTCCCTCATGAGCCCTGGTTTGAAGTCATCCATATGAACTGCAGACCACAGTTGCTCTTCCAGATGCAGCATACCTGTGGTTCAGATTTTGGGGTGGGAGGGAGGTAGAGGAAGTGAAGGAAAACAAAACAAAGCACAGCAGTGTTGGAAAGTAGCTTTCTCTGCTTATTTCCTTTGTGATTGCCTAACATTCCCTCAGTAAACAAGGCAAGGGAAGGCTGTTCTGTGTGTACAAGGTATGTTGGGAGCGTCATGCTAAATGCTGAAGGTAGATAGTGAAATAACAAGTGGTTTTGGAGACAGAAATGAATTCAGCTTGACTTAGTCAACTAGCGGGTGCATGGAAGAGAGAATGTGGAAGCTGCACTGTTAACAAGGTGACCTATTTTTAGTTTTTAGGTCTGCCAGACCTAATTCTAGCAGAAGTATTTAAACCAGAGACACCTAGAGCTGGAAGGATGAAGAGCTGCTGCTTAAGGTAGATGCTTGCTAGTGGAAGTAGAAACAACCTGCTCATCTCCTCTAGTTTTGAACTCTTTACCTTATGGATAGCTGCTAAGAAGCAGAGTAGGTGACCATCCCCAGAATGGAATTAATAACTAGTCCTTGCAAGTGCTTGTACAGTTCTGAATGAATTTTTGTTTAGCTTTTTTTTAATCACTTAGTGCTCCATGGTTGATGCAGTCACAGATGTGAAGCAGGAGAAATGGTTGAGGTCATTAGACTTGTTGGGGAAAGGGAAAGACTGTCACTAGGAGGTTTGGCTCTATGAGGCCTAATGAGAAATTTAGAGACATAAGAACATTTACGTCCTTAGTAACCACTGTGTTGGGAAGTTTTAGTTTTCGGACTGATATTTTGAAGGTCACTTGTAGACTGAGGATCGGGGCTGAGAGGTCAGTAGTGGATAGGCTGTAGTATGTGAAGCCAGTGGTACTGTTAGCTAGTTGGGTTTTGTTTTCTGGTTCACTGGGATTCTACCTGGTGGATCATGCTTGTTTACTGTTACACGTATGCTTGCCTTTTTCGACAATGAAAACTTCTCTGTGCAAAGAATATTATTACCAAAAATTACTTTTATGAGAAACTGTATTTTAGCTCTTAGTGGGAGGATTGATTAGTAAATTGTAAAATGAAGACAGTTTTGTATAGGTGCTAAGATGAATCACCGTATCCGAGAGAAATGAGAAAGTGCCAAGGGATTTTGGAGCATGATTTCCAGTGAATGTTGCTGTACTTCTTTCTTATTATGAGAATTTCTAACTTGCAGTTTGGCTCTTCAGGCCCCAGAAGACTCCAGGCTGCAGAGTGATCTTTTTCCAGAAGCAGAAGATGATGGTAAAAGGGATGAGTGCTTTCAACAGTTTCCCTGAGTTTTGTGTGAGCTGTTATCTGGCTTCTTTAACCTCAGGCATGACAATGTACCTTCACAGAGTTGCTGTTTGGTGGCTTAATCACTCTGTTTACTGAAGAAGGGATGGTAGCGGAAGCACAGGGGGAAAAAATGAGTGTCTGGAGGCAGACTCCTTCCTTGGCACAGCTGGGTAAGAAACATGTTTGTGGCTGAAGAGCACAGCAAGGCAATGGTGGCAGGTGTAGTTGCAATCTCTTCTGGCCTACAGTTCTGGAGACTTGAGATATAATGAGAGGGAAGGAGCAATTAATTTAAAAGGGAGTGGGGAAAACCACCAGTACAGGAAGGAAAATCCTTCAGAGTACTGTTAGCACAACAGATAGGATAGATCTTAATTTTTTTAGATTGTCCTTTTTAGAACAAAAGTTTCCTCTCTTTTCTGGGTATTCTTTTTTTCTGGAAAATATTATTTATTGACTGTTCTGTGTTTTGCTTCTTGGATGTTTATTTGTGAGGATTTGCTGTCTTGTGGTATGTTCCTGGGAGATGATAAGCTCTGTAGTGGTGGAATAACAGATGAAATACATTTCACTCCTTGAGTTCAGTATCGCTGGGGCAGCAGTGTTTTCACGTGCTGACATGGCTGAAGGAGTGAAAAATTAAGCATATCATACTCTTGTCAAAATCTGAGGGGAAAATGAACATTCTCACAGAAGTCTTATATGCTTCTGTTACATCAGTGGTTCTGTTTGGGTCTCCTTGTCTAGCCTTTTATTATCAATATTCTATACCATGAATGTAGTATGAGCAGAGTTTTTGTCCATCCTGGTTAATTTTCACAATGACTTTGCAAGGCTGAACAAGTATAATTATAGGTTTTTAAAAGCTCCTTTTCAGGTTAGACACTGGAACAGTGTCAGCCCTAACATTCATACTGTAAGAAGTCTGGGTTGGAAATGGTCCCAGGAACACCCACGCCTCAAGCTGATGAGAGTCAGACCTGTTATTCTGGTGCCAGTGTTGGTCACCCGGGGCACTCTCTGAACTAGCGTAAATAATAAATTACTTTCTTAGTGCAATGCTGCATACCATATTAAAAGAATGAGAAAATTTAGTGGATTACAAAGTGATAATCCAGTCTATTAGAGCAAAATTGCCTAAGAGAAAATAACAAAGTCTGAGGGATGGAACTGAATTCTCCTCATGATATGCCATAAAATCACAGCTAAAACTCTTAGCTTAATATCCTGTTCAGTTGTTTACTGCGGAATTCCCAGATGCTTGGATTTTAGGGCTTGTATTGTATGCTTTAAGTAAATTACACTGCTGTCCAGGATTCTGGGTCAGTGTGGACTCTCTTTGTTAGAAGAAAATGTTTTTCTCCGGGCCCCCTGTGCTTCTGAAAGCTTAGAACTCATAGCTCTGTTTTCCTCAGGAATTTGGCCATGGGAGTAATGTACAGGTCATACATTTGAAGCAAAGCTTTATATTCTTCCCAGCTGTGAGAATAACTTGTTTATTAACAACCTGAAGAGTGGAAGGAAGAAGGTGAAAATGAGATTCTTGGTCTGGACTTCAGGGTCTTTGTAACTTTACAGGGTGTTGTGAATTTAATTGTTAGCACCGTGGATGCTATTTCATGTAAATGTGTGTTTATTTTGATTTATAGTCCACTCTGGGTTGACAACTGGAATAAGCTGTACTTGGATTAAAAACTAAATTGTACTAGAGGAAAGTACCTTGATCCTCACGTAGCAATATCCATGTTAGAGCTGTTAGTAGCATATTGTGATTAACCAAAGTCCATGCTGGAAAGAGAAGAGAATATGCTTATCTTGCTATGTAGGATTGTACCAATTTATTGCTTGATGCCAAACTTCAGTATTTATCGTGTTCCTACACCCAAAAAATACCAGTGTGTATAACATACCAGCTGGTCTGGTTGTCTCTGAAAGCCAGGCTGGGATTCTGAGCTTTGCTCAGTGGTTTAAAAACCATATTGCTGTTCTTTGCCCTCAGCAGTATCTGACCTGGCCAGGCTTGTGCTAGGACAGATGTGGTTGATCACCACACATGTGATTGCGGCGTGGCCCCTATGTGTCCAAACATGGGTAATCCTGTTAAAGTCAGGAAGGCCATCTACCACCTTGATGAGAGCTTGTGTGTGGCGCTGCAGGAAGCAGTAGAAAATTCTTCTTGTTTCTGCAGACAGAAGTTCTTTTTCTAGAATAAAGTGAAGAATGCCCAAAATTTTTTTTTGCAGATTAGGCCTTCTGTTGTCTCCACAATTAATGTTTTTCTATTACTGCTACATGAAAACAGGTTATTAGACTGCAGATGTCTGAATTGCTTCAGAAGTACAAATCTGTTGCCTTATATGTTTAAATTTTTGTTTTTCTTTAAAAACATTTCAAATACGGGAGGTGAATAATAGGGACAGTGTTGATGAGAGATTCATGAACTACTTTGCCTGGAGAGCTTTGACTTACTACTCCATAACAAAGCTGAAATCTTTCAGATGCTAAACAGGCCAGGAAAGTGTCTCTGCAGTGATTTAACTTGCTATTTTCTTCCTTTATCGCATTTTCTAGTATTGTTCTTTGAACACTTCTGTGCATTATGCAGGTAGTTAAAATATATTTTCATATGTGAGCAAATGGTCTTTCCTGCAAAGAGGAAAAAGGGGAAAAAAATGTTCTGGAGAGTAACAATTTGCCCATAAAAGACAAACAAATGAGTCTCTTTTCTAAATCTTTTGAGGAAAGAATCTGTGTCTTCAAGAATACAATGACAAGGCAACAATCCAGCCCAAGTAGACTTTATATCCAAGCCTAGCACACAAGAGAATTAAGTCAGGACAAATGTATGAGTAGCAGAACATACTTTCATGAACTTCCAGTGCACTCAGATGCACATACATGTATTTTATTTATGTATTAACTTCAGATAATGGGAGCATAAAGACTGCTAGCTAGAAGGAATTTTCTTTTTTAATCCAACATCATGAGGTGCTGTAAATGCACCTAAGTATTTTAGTACCTAGTTAATACCTTAGCTCCTGGGAAGATCAGTTTTACTGGTCCTACACTCTATGGAGGTGATATGTTCCTCAGGTGAGAGGGGAAGTGAGAAGACCTGCCTTCTGTTCCTCACTCTCACAGAGCTGTTTGGTGAGCTTGGAGCAGTTGTTAAATTTTCTCATGTTTCTGAGAATTTTAGGGGAATATCTTGTGTGTTAGAGACTTGTAATCCCTCTTCAATATTTATGCATGCAGATTCATCTAGAGCTGCCATTTGCTTGTTTCTGCAGTATCTAAATAGGGGTCAGGTATGTTTAATGCTATTGCTGACACCAAATTTCTGTAAGCGAGAGTCTTTGCAAGGAACTCTGCCTGCAACTGCTCTCATGGAATAAGTGAATCCTGTCACAGCTATTTAATAGTATGTACAAAACAGTTCAGGGAAAATAGTTAAAAATGTGGTAATCTGAAATGAGGGTGGGATTTAAACTTGTAGCTCTGAAGCTTGTGTTCTGGATTTGGCTTTGTTGCCAGCAAATAAGGCAACTCTCATGAAAGTACAAGTAGATCCTAAGGATCCCTCTGAGGGAGGAATTTGGTTTGATGTCTCTTGTCAGAGATAGTGGCTGTGCATCCCCCTACCATTCTTTTGATGAGGCTGATCAGAAGAAGAGCGCAGCATGCAGTGAACAAGTGACCCCTTTCCCCCACCCTTCCGTGCTTGTTTTCTCAGCTGACACTTGACCAGACCTGAACCTTACGTAGCCTGTGAGCTTTGGAGGGATAAAAGGACATATAATGCTGTAGGGAGAGGAGAGGAATCAGGTCAGGTTTGTTGTTTTGTGGTTTTTTTTAACTCTAACATTGCTGTTACTTCACTGGTTTTGAATTCTTAGCCTAATGGAAGAAGAGTAAATCCCTTCTTTGTCTCAGTTCTACAATGGCTTTACAACCGAAGGTGAAGCAAATGCAGAACATAAGGAACTTCAGTGCAAAGTCTGCCAAACAGATCTACGGTTCTTTCCAAGGTGTTTTTATTTTTATATTGTGCAGTTCCTGTGTCCATTTGATCTGATGGGAAATCAAAAGGAAATCACATGTAGTAGCAACAAGGTAAGAGGGAGATCACTGACATATAAGAAAATACTGGAGAAAATGAATTCTTTCACAAGACTGCTGCATCTTCTCCATCTTATGCCTTTTAACTATGCAGATGCATTAATCTCCTTAGAGGATCAAAAACAAGAGAAGAAAGACAATTGCAGCTCTTGCCAAACCAAGGGAAAAGGGAATGAAGGTTGGGGAGAGGGGTGAGAAAAAATACCAAGGCAGAATGAATGACAACCCAAGCAAAAAGCCAACACTTCTGCCTCTGGCAGTCAGGCAGGTTTTGTGAGGTTTTTTCCCGTCCCTTGGCCTTAAACTAAATAAGTAAAAAAGTACATCAACAAGCCTTATTAACGGGGACTAGGAAGCTGGTGCTTGTAATAATACCCCTCCTTCACCTAGAGCAGAGGTTCTGTTCTATTTCCTTTCATGTATATGGCAAAGGTCAGCTATTGAGAGTGACTTCTTGTTGCTACTGTGAGCATCTGTGTCTCTCTATTATGGCTATTACTGCTTCAGTCCCAAGCGTGTGTGTTTGTGTGTTTGTTTGGCTGGGATTTTTTTCTTTAGCTTCAGCTTCCCAAGCTTATTGGGAGAGGAAATACATCACAAAAACAACCCACAAACAAGGTTAAAAGCACAAATAAAGATGGAGAAAGAAATAGAAAGGGGAGGAGAAAAAAGGAGGGGGGGACGAGTCCAATTTTCTTTGGAGACGTATCACATTGTTGGGGCTGTCTGGCGGTGTTCCAGTGCTTCAATTGAAAGCGAATTTCTTTTATTGAATTCCATCCAGAGATATCATAATCTCAAAAGGCTACTATTACCCAGAGGGTTTCAGATGAAACCATCTGAGCGTGACTTTTGAAATGCAAGAAGTCACAATTGTCATTTAACAACATGGGACCTGTCAAGGTGCCTCTTTCCAGACAGACAAGTTGTTTACATAATCCTTCCACCCATCCTGTTGAGGTGAAAACCCTTCCATTGCTGGACTTTCTTTTCCTCAGCAGATGCAGAGTTAAAGCAACAATAATAATTTTTAAAACCTTGACAAAAGCACCCCATGCCTTGACAAGCAAAATGTAAACATCAGCTTTTTGAGTGTGTGTTGGAAGGCGGTGGAGTGGGCAGCTGAAAGACCTCTAGGTTTCAGTGAACCAGGTTACTCTTCCTGTAGTAGTTATAATCATAATAACCCAGAAATGGAATAACAAGTGAAAGATCAAGGCATTGGGAAAAATGCAGCCACAAAACGGAGTGCAAAGCGTGATTGAGTGGGGTCCTGGTGGGACTTATCAGTCATCCTCAGCTTCCCCTGGTGATGCTAAGAGTGAAAAACAGGTAGCTGCTGTTGGCAGCACCCTTGCCCTTCACTGGGAGAGGTGACGTTATTGTGAAGCCTTGAGGATGGGTGGCATCTTTCCTTCAGTTTCTGGAGGGCAGCATGTTGTTGGGAGTCTTATTGGAGTTATCTGAAGTTAATTGCTACTTTGGTAATTTTGACTGGCCTCCACAGATGTTAAGATAGAGTGTGTGTAAGCATACCCATTTTCAACACATTGTTTTTCGGTTTTGGATAGGATCTCTATCTGTTTAGCCCAAGGTGGAGTTCTAATGATATTCTCACATCTTACTAAGAGGTTTTGTTGTGAGAGGAAACAATGTATGGGACGTATAGCGTTTGCCTTTTACTAAGAGAAACTAGCAAAAAGCAGCGGTTATGTTTTGATACAAACTCCACTCATGGAGTCTGTTGAAAGGGCAGAGTAGTCTGCAGTAAAGAGGGGAGAAAGTCATAAAGCATGCAGTAGGCAGGTGGCATCAAACAGTTGGGGAAGGCAAATGGAAATAAATTTGGTAAGAAAAAAAATATGTAAAAGTTGCGTGTGGGAGAAACTGATTGAAAAACCAAATGGAGTACAGCATTCTCCTTGTGTATGGTCACAATGCTGTGTGCTTGGAGGGGTGGGGGGGAGCTCAGCTTGACAGTGGTGTAGCAGTGGACAGGCTGGTTCAGAAATCTTTTGGCAGTAGTTTGAAACTGGTGACCAAATGACAAGCTGCACTTTGGTTGCACTGTATGGCTGAGAAGGTAAATTTTGCTCAGCAAAATCCCTGGTGAAGATGGAAGATGCCTTTGTAAAATGTCTTTAGTATTGTGCCTTTCTTTCGGGTGTGTGTGTGTGGGGGCGATGAAAGGAAAAGGGGGGGAGATGAAAGGAAAAGGTGGGGAAATGAAACATTTGTCTTTGAGGAGGAGAGACAAGATGTAGGTGCAATAGCGATCAGTTTGAACTCCTCAGTACGCCCACGAGTAATTACTTGTAATTTTTGTGCAACAGAGTGTGAGATCAAGACAAGAAATTCAGTTGATGAACCCTTCATAGAGAAAATTGTTCCAGATCCTGTGTAGGACAGACTGATGGGTGTCGGATATGTAAATGTCTGTAGATATGTGGTGGAATAATGAATGTTGTGTGGAAAACAACATAAAGTCTTACAGTTAAAATCCTGAAGTCCCCAAAAGCCTTTCACACACATGGCAAAAAAACCCCTAAGCAGTAACTTTACTCAGTAAGGAATATCTGAAGGAGATGATATGAAGACGAGGACGAGTACATTTACCTGCCTGCAGAGCACCTTACACTGTAAAACTACTGCATCTTAAAAAAACGGTCTTGATATAAGACTTTAAGTGTTCTCCTTGAAACTCCTTGTGGAAAAGAAGTTATGCTGCAAACCAGAAAGCCTGGAGAAAGAGGAAGGTAAAAAGCAAGCAATAATCTGGTTGTTTGCCAAATTAAAAGATATTTGGAAAAGAATCTGGAGTTCGGGAAATGTAGAGAAACTTTCCGATAACGTTAGACAAAAATTAGAAGTAAATGGTAAAACTGATGTGTTTTGAGTCTCTGTTGACAAACCTCTCCCCAGCATTTTATTCTCTCCCTAGACACTGATACTTTGTCAGAGGCTACTCAGAGGCGACCTAATCCAGGTCATCCAGAAGCATCAAGAAGAGAACACTGAAGAATGCTGTGCAGGCAAAATATGCCCTTAAGCAGTAACAGATTATTGATGGTAAAATGCCTCCGTATCTTCGGGCTTCATTAAGAAGCTTTGGAACAAAGACTTCTTTAAGATCATTGAAGAAAAAGAACTGAAGTCTGCCTTCTCTGTAACTACAGGGATTCAAAGGCAGACAGGAGGGACAGTACGCAAAACTGCAATAGCGAGAGGCTTCTTGGGAGAAAAAAGTTGTAAACTTTTATTTCATAACACTGAGTACGTTTTTCAATTCTAAGTGGAGGAACGTATTGATAAGCCTTCTAATAGAATCATAGAGTCATAGAATAGTTCGGGTTGGAAAGGACCTGAAGATTATCTAGTTCCAAACCCCATGCCATGGGCAGGGACACCTCCCACTACACCATGCCACCCAAGGCTCTGTCGAACCTGGCCTTGAGCACTACTATTGAGGGAGCGTTCACAACTTCCCTGGGCAGCCCATTCCAGTGTTTCACCCCCTTACAGTAAAGAACTTCCTCCTTATAGCCAATCTGAACTTCCCCTGTGAAATTTGAACCCATTACCCCTTGTCCTATCACTGCAGTCCCTAATGAAGAGTCCATTCCCAGCATCTTTATAGGCCCCTCTTCAGGTAGTGGAAGGCTGCTATGAGGTCTCCACACAGCCTTCTCTTCTCCAGGCTGAACAGAACTTTCTCAGCCTGTCTTCATACGGGAGGTGCTCCCTGATCATCCTTGTGGCCCTCGTGACCCTCCTCTGCACTTTTTCCAACAGTTCCATGTCCTTTTTATGTTGAGGACACCAGAACTGCACACAATACTCCAAGTGAAGCCTCCCGAGAGCAGAGTAGAGGGGCAGGATCACCTCCCTCGACCTGCTGGTCACACTCCTTTTGATGCAGCCCAGGAT
>JAOEHY010008726.1:0-21799 GCA_025447955.1 Psilopsiagon aurifrons
GGACTTGTTCCAACAGTTTCATGTCCTTTTTATGTTGAGGACACCAGAACTGCACACAGTACTCCAAGTGAGGTCTCCGAGTTCTTTCCAGCTCTTGCTAGCAATTTATAAATGGTCTTAGAAGCAGAACTGTAACTGGAAAGTTTTATAGCCTTAGGCCATGCCAGCATTGTTACTGAAGAGTTATGTCAGTACTGAAAGCTCTAGGTGAAAGCTGCATTTTGTAACAAATCAGCCTGACTTTCTGCTGCTGATCTTTATGTAGGACATTGCACTTAATATCCACCTAAATTCTAACTGTGTTAGATCATCTTGTAGTGGAAGCAGTAGCTACAGGCATTTATTTCCACAAATCATGTATGACAACAGGTTGTCAGAGCCAAGGAGAAAACTGCTTGCTTAAGCTCACCTGTGAATGCTGACTGTCTTTTTTAACATGATACTATTTCACTGAAGCTCTCCTGGAGTAAGTAGCTTGTTTGTGCAGTCTTCTAATACTATCATTATTTTAAGTGAAATCATACATTCTGCCTCACTTAGAGAAATTTTCCTGAAGGAGATAAACCTCCTCATCCTTCTTTTGCACTTCAGTGGTTGGCAATATTTTCCTTTTTTTAATTTATTTAATAACAGTACAGATCTGTATTAACAGAGTTTGACCCTTTGGAATGTACTTTGAGGTTACGGCAGGGCAGTTGGGAGCAGAATTTAGCACGCTGGATACAGGTAATGAAAAAAAGAATAGCAAACCATATTATTGACTGATTTACCCCATTGATCCAGCAAAGTAATTCTCATGATAGGTTAGTGATAAACAAGTGGAAATGTCATTGACTTTGCAAAAGAGTAAAATCAAACAATGAAATAAATGAAGCACATCTTGTAAATGCATTTGCTGTAATATTTTTACAGTAGAGTTGAATTACCCATGGGTATTACAGCCCTCTAAGCTTTTTGTGAAGTTAGAGACGGGGCTTTCCTAAAAAGTATATCTGTGACATTCAGAAGTTTGTTACTCAACAAAAAACAAGCTTTTGCTTTTTTTCAGGCTTCATTTCTTGATACTTGATTTTCTGCCCAATTCAAATTAAATAGCATAGTATTTAACAATGGGTGAAATCTCTTTCTACTTACATGATCCTTAGAGATCCTTAGTTGCTTTTGTTTGTTTTTAGAGGAATTCACCTTCAGGCGGCCTCAGGCTTTGGTAATGTCAACCTGAATGTTCTAGGTATTGAAAAAAGAATTTGGAAGATGAGTGCCTGTGAAAATGTTAAAAATATTATTATTTCTACCTCTGTTGGTTATGCTATTTAATTAATTAAATACTACTGATATTTTCATGGATCTGTGGAAAACTGTAATCATATTGAACAGGGTAAGGCAAAAGTTGGATGAAACTCTTCAGACAGTTTGTGAGTTATCTGACTACTATTTTTGAAATTAAAAGAAAGGCATATGTCCTCACAACTGTCTAGCAAGAAAGAGCTTTACTATAATGCAATCCTACTGCCAGATTAAGAGAAACATTAAATAAAACAAGAGGTGTATCTGACAATCATAGAATCATAGAATGGTTTGGGTTGGGAAAGACCTTAAGACCATCCAGTTCCAATCCCCCTGCCATGCGCAGGGACACTTCACACTAGACCTTGTTGTCCAAGGCTCTTTCCCACCTGGCCTTGAACACCACCAGGAATGGAGCATTTACCCCTTTTCTTGGGAACCTGTTCCAGTACCTCACCACCCTCACAGTGATTCAGATATCACACCTCACACTGACTGAGATCTCTAAAATATGGTATTTATTTATATGGCAATTACACTAGGATCAGCTGTTTACTTCTTCACTCCTATATTAAAAAAAAAAAAAAACCACCAAAAAACACCAAAAACCAAACAAAACCCCCTCCAAAAAAACCAAACAACTATATATGAGGAAAGAAAAGATCAGAGCAGATGGAGAAGTTGCTAATGATATACAGAAATAACCGAGCATTGTTTTATATGTAATGCTTATTCCTAAAAACCTCATGAACTCTTCAGTAACCATCCATCATGGGTAAATTTGCCAAAGGAACAATCAGTGATTAGCAAATATAAAATAAAATAAACAGCTTGAATTCCTTTAGCAAATGAACTCAAAGGTGTTACATCCCATTAAGTGTATTGACTTCAAAAGCATTGCATGCACACAGCACTGCATAAAGCACCTTGCAGTTACAATTAGTATTTTTGTATCTTACTGGGAAGCTTAGCAACAGAACAGCACATGTGGGGGATAGCAAATATCTTCTGTCTTAACAGATACTGGTTAATTGTCAGTCCCCAGCCAAAACCAAGTCTTGACGGTGTGCCACTGTAGATTACTGAGAGATTACTGCTACAAATGAATGCCACCACGATAGTAATCAGATTTTCTCTCTGGTTTGAATTTACCCCAGCACTCACGCATACCTGAATAAACAGTGTCTAAATAGGATTGCTGAGGATCTACTATTCCCATGCATTTTATATGAAAATAAAATTGTATGCAGAAGGGAAAAATGTGGTTGATTCACTTCCCAGTCGTGCCAATTAGCACTAAATCCCTGTGCAGACCTGGATTTCCTAAGAAATGGAGATCACCAGTCACTCTCATATTTACAGTAATGAGCTGGACAGTTTGGTTGTGCTTCCACAGTGGATGTGTCAGGGAAGTCATTTTTTCTCCCCACCAGAAGCATTTGGGAGTAGAAAAGATTTTGGAGTAGAAAAAACTCATGTTCAAAAATTTTCAGTTCCGTGAGTAAAAATTTCCAGAGTCCCACACTAAAAGCAAGCCTCTGAAACTTTGATGCTAACTTTGAGATAGTCTCTAAAAATGAGATTCTCACTTCAATAGCACTGCTGTGCCACTGGCAGCTACTGAGCCACATCAAATCCTGATGGACCCTCAGATTGCCAAAGAACTAATGCTAATATGTTGCCTAATGGTAGGTTATTAGCAATGAGTAGAGTATGCAAACATGTCTTCATTCCTGCTGTTGCTTAATATTTTGTGGTCTAAAGGCAGTCAGAATACCTACAAATACCATTGCTCATTCTCTCACATGAAAGCAAATAGCTCTGGCTGCCACCTGAGCAAAGTCAGTGCTTGCTTCTATTCATACATACAATTATGTATGAGGTAAATCTTACTGCAAGTTTAACAATGCACATGCCTTATTCTAATGTATAAAGTTCAAGGAGTCCTTAACCATTATCCCCCAAGTGGTAAGAAGCATCAAAACAAAACCCAGTTTGTGACCCAATAGCAGAGAATAAAAGATTCATAAATGTATTCCCATTGCGCTATTTCAGGCAGCAGTCATTTGCTATTATAAACCCACTCCACAACAGTTTATCGTAAAAACCAGTTGCACAGCATGATCATCTCACATGCAGAGATCAAAGATGTGATTTCCGTGAATAAGGCTATGACTAATGCTTCAAGTCACAAGTATTCCCGTGATCTGTTTTTGGCAGAATAAAAATGGAATAACGATAGTAATACTTAGTGCTGGAATGCCACTTTATTTAAGGGACTTCTTGTCTTAATATTGTACTTGTTGACTAATAAAGTCTGTATATATCTTTAAAATGTGAGACAAACACCTTACATATTTTGTTATATAGTTTAGTACTTGTTTTTTTTATTTATTTGAGAGTTCAGGTGTTGTCAATGTATTTGGAGACAGTGGGGCCAGGGAATCCAGATTAATATTTGCACTATGAGCACTCCAAGCCTCAATTAAATGTCATTCCTCTATTAAGTAGATAGTGAAAACTAAGCAACTGTAGCGGAAATTGTGAGTTCTTAAAACTTGTGCATTAACAGAGCCTATTTTGCAGCTTTACCTACAGACCAAAGCCCATCTGTGGGCACACAATGTTAGCACTTCTGTGGGGTTTTTTTTGTTGCTTTTGGTGTCCTGTTTTTTTTAACAAAGCAAATTTTTGTATTTGTAGTAATACTGTTGACAGAGGTTTTGCAATGCAGAGTAAGTTGCAGGGTGTCTATCCTGAGCTTGTAGTGTGTACTGTGATAGCTGTGCTTTGAGACCCATGTCCTCAGTAAGCCCTGTCAGCCACTCATATCTTTAGTGCCCACACATCAAAGCAAATTAAAGACAGAAATGTCTTGTATTTCACATCTGAGTTTCCTATAGAGGGACCTAAGACTGGAAACAGGAGTGAACTAACATGTAATTGAGATATCTGTGCTCTGACAGTGGAGGTGCCCCTTGGTTTTGTTGTGTTAGCATACATATATGCTATGTTAGCATAAGAAAACCAAAGAGCACCTTCACTGTCTCTCTCTAGATATATGCAGATAAAGATATATGTAGATAGAGACATGATAGATTAGTGACTAGTGCCTCCTAGAATACTGATGTCAATTGTGTTGTGTCTATCTCTCCCTGAATTTCTGGGAGTGTCATGTACAGAGAGAATGCTTCCCTTTTTGCTTTCCTTCTACCTGAGTCTCAATGGTTTTATGGTTTGAATGAAGGAAAGATTTTAGACTAAGAGATGTGTATATATTGTGTTGGGGAATGGATGTTTGAGCAGGGCCATGGACAGTGGCAATGGCTGGAGACCACGGCGTCATGACTGCGAGGAGCCCATCACTGACAAGGACGGCTCGACCTTGAGCATGGGGAAAGTACCGAAGAACCCCTATTTGGAAGCAAAAAGCAGAGGTGCAAACCGCAAGAGGGAGGGGTTTGGCAAATGTAACATTATGTTAGCCAATTGTATGTTGGTAATCGTTTGAATGTGACCAATCGTATCTTGACTAGTGTGCATAATGAACCCTAAGGATATATAAGTGAAGCCCTCAGATGCAATAAATGAGCTTGATGCGTGATCATATTGATTGTCATCATTCTCCCACCACTGGAGGGTCCTCGCCTACCGCAATATTGCACAGGGCATCTAAGCTTTTTCATTTGAACTCGATGATCTTAAGGGTCTTTTTCAACTTAAATGATCCTATGATTCATAAATGCTTCTGGCATGTGTCCAGTACTTTCTGTGTGTATCTGTGATGGCAAAGTGAGTGGATATGTTGTTGTCCTGTGGAATATTAGTGTACAGAAATATTTTGATATGGTGCTTTTAGGTCCATTTCAAACATTTTGTGTCAATATGGCAGTATTATGTAAGTCAAAGGGCCATATACAGAAAACGCACATAAGATAATATTCACCTTCCAAGAAAGCAAGTGTTGGCTACTTTAGAGCAAATATATGACATTTATGTACTGGTATAGCTAATTTCTAAAGTGCAGAACCCAAGGGAGAGACAATGTGAAAAACTTCCTTGATCAGGTTCTGGTTTTGAGTTCAGCCTCTTGGCTGCAGCCTTTATGGTGAACATGGAAGGCAATGCCCACAGCTCTTTCTCCAACTGCAATGAACTTGCACTAGAAATGAGGCTTTTGCCATCCCAGAGGAAAGCAGCTTTTCTGAATACTCAGTGAATGCAGTGCCATCTGTGTTGAGATCAGACAGCTGCAGGTAAAATAAAGGCACAAGAGAAAATAAAAAATACAGTAGAAATGCACTGTGCTGCTGAAATCTGTACAGATGCTTGAGGGAAATAGCTTAGTGATAGCTGGATGGATAAACCAAAATGTAATCTGCATTACAAGAGAGCATAAGAATGTCTGCTGCTTCCGGTTATAGTGTAAGCAGATACTGTACAAGTAGGGGGGGAAGGGACAGAAGGCAGAAAGACTGGCCAAGTGTTCAGTAGTCTATCATAAATTGTCTTGACAGGCAGGGCAGGGAACAGCAGAGCTGCATAGTCAGCATCCATGTGGTACATGGACAGTCATACTCTTCTCTTTTTGTACCTTCAGCCAGCGATAAGGCAGGGAGAGATGAAAATCCAAACCAGAGATTTCCCAGAGGTTTTTTTGCCATGTGGTTTTGTCAGGGTTTGAGTTAACAGAGCTCTTAACTGTGACTTCCTTTATCTGCTTCCCTAACTGAAGCTTAACTATTGTTAAGGTAAAGGTCTGTGCACTCAAGAAGCCAAGAGGAGATATTCCTCTCGAATGAATTCTACCCTGCCAAAAGCTCTGCGGGAGTCTGGCTCTACACATTCTCTTCAGCAGGTGCACATCTCTCATTTTCCCATGTGAACAGTTAATGGCCAACTGAGCATGAGAGAAGTGCCTGAAGTTACAGAGATACACCCCATAATTCCGAGCAGAATGTCAGCTATAGTTTTTTCTGCCTTCTCTTATCAGTATGCCACAATACTGATTTGTAAGAAAACAGCCGAAGTCCAAAGAGGAGATTATTTTTCTTTTTACTTTACATCTTTTTCCCTTATTCCTTTTTCCCTTGAGCTTTTACAATGCGATGTGTGCTAGTTTGACATTGCAAATGATGAAGCTGCTTGCTAGGCTCTTGTGTTTTCTTTGAAAAGTGTCCATAAGGGATCACCTTCTTTAACTGTTGCATAATAGAGGAAGGGAAATGGAGATAAGGGAATGGATTCTCCTTATTCTAAAGAGGTAGATGAAAACAGTGGTCTTGCACTGGATCAGTCCCTGTCAACTTCAGTATGTCATAGAAAATTCTTCTGTAATAACTCATTCAGAATTTTTATACTTTATAGCAGAAAGTGCAGGACAGTGTCAGCTCTACATAACTGGTGACATGGCACAGGGCCTTGTGCAACGAACTCAAAGAACTTTTTGAAATGCTCCCACTTTTGTGGTTTGGTGTGGTCCTGGGAGCTTAATGATTCTTATCTCTCATCTCAGTTGTAACTTGATCCAATACTTTTCCTGTCTGATAACATTTTCTCTACCCCACACATTAAAAGGGAATTCTTATGCCAATGACTTGGGAGTTTTTCACAGTAGACTTCCAATGAATCTCAAAATTAATTAATTTAATTTCCTTTTCTTTTAAGTTTCTTTAAATAAAGGGTGGTCATTCAGAAACACAGTTAACTGTGCCTCAGAAACAGCAATAACCCTCCCTTGACCCTAGGCTTGCAGCCACTGTGGTGAAACCTGGGGAGCACAATCAGCTCAGGTGGCACATTCACATTGAATCCGTCCTGATGCACTAGTTAGGTTTTCACTGTCTCAGGGGGGCTGAAGGAATGATGGCGTGTTCAGCTGCATCTTTCTATTGGTAAGTCTGGTACTGGCTGTAAGTATATTTGGTTATTTCTCAAGGAAGGGAATCCTGAGTAGGTCTGTAGCAATGAAGTAACTTCTGAAGCATGAGAAACTAGCAAGTAGTGTAGTATAATACTATGCTCCCAAGATTTGTTTACCTCTTTAAGACTCCATTAGGATTCTGTTCTGTGTATTTTGGTGGTTTTCACAGTGTGAGGATTTTTGTCCTGACAGGCACTGAAGGTACTTTCTCAGAATTTAGGTACTTTACCTATACTTAGTAAAAGGTTTCTAAAGCATCTTCCATGGCAAGAAATTCAAAAGCAGCTCCACAAACCTAAGGATAGGATGATATCTAAGTACGTTTAACAGCAAAATACAAGGAATAGGAGTTCTTCAGTAGTTTCAAGGCATTTTGAAGAAACTCTGAGGCAGGCTGTCTCTAATGCCATCTCTTTGCTAATACTCTTGCCATTATAGCATCAAGCTGAAGACCTGAGCAGTCATGCAGGAGCTCATAAACTATAGCTAGCCAGGAGCTGCATGACCCTGTTTCCTAGCCTTTCTCTTCACTATGTAGCAAAGATTGAGTGCCTATTTTACTGCACATCATCACTGAACTAAATTGCTGTTTTAGCAGTGATTTCAGTGGAGCAAAATAAGGCCCTTGCAGTTCTAACTGCAGCAATACTATGTGGAAAATGAATAGATACAGCTGAGAGCAACATTAGTTCCAGTATTTGAAGAGTCGGAGAGAGTGGTACATTTGTGATAATGTGGCTCAAAAAATACTTTGAATTAGTCACAGGACATTCAATGTCTTAATTGCAAAATTTAAGGCTGTATCATAAATAAACTCTAATTTTTTCCGAAATTTGTAAGCATGACAGAAGTAAATAGGCTGAGCTAACAGTCCTGTAGAGACCTTAGTCTTGTCACAGATTTCAAAGGTACAAATATGTGTTTGTGATAAAACCCTATTGAAGGGCGACGCAGGGCTGATTTCATATCCAAAGCCTGAACATCATTTTTCTGTAAGGGCATCAAGAATGACCAGATTTAGTAAGGAAGGCATAGATAAGTTTGGTATTTGAGCAAACCCTTAGCATCATTCCATGACTGATTTCTGTCATACATTCATGTACGTCATAAATTCATGACTGCTTTTGTCATACATTCTCAAGCACAAGGTGTAAGAATTCAAGTGCACCCTTATTATTTAAGAGACGTCCTTGTTCTACTCATCACACCGTTACTGTGTAAGATGAGAAGTCACAACACAGTTTTGTGGAGTTACACATGCTAAGATTTGAGGAAATCATTCCCAATTTAGTGGCTTTTTGCATGGAATTGGTGTTTATTTATTTTCATCTATGAATTTGTATCTATTCCAAAGTTCTGCAGTCTTGAAATAGCTTCAAACTATTTCTCCAGTTTTTCAATCACAATCTCTGCATTTAGGCATTAGTGCTTACTTGAGAATCTTGTGGTGGCACTTCAGTGATTTAAATGATCCTACATAGATTGTCAACATGCTGCAATTCCTTTGAAATTCACTTTCCGGGACTATTTTTGCTAGTAAATAGAGTTCTCGGTCTTGCATCAATATTCAAAGGGTATCCAATCTCCCTACAATCTGTGATAGAACTCCAGCTGAATAGTCACAGTGATTTAAAAATAATTACTTAAGTAGCCCATTCTGTGATGGAGCACAAATTAGGATCAGATCAAGAACTGTATGTGCAGTCCCCCAGCATCCTGAAAGCCCTTACTAACAGCAATTAGAAACTTTGTCAGCAGCAAATTGCAACTGTGATTAACATTAAATGGAAACAGTTTTATTAAATTAAAGATCTGATTAGCAACTGAACTGCACGATTCAGATTTTCCAGCAGGATTTACAATACTACCACAACCTATCATTTAATGCCGTTACAAGTTAATTCATCTCTCTTGTAAATGAAACGATATAAAAAGCTTTTTATAAACCATCTTCAAAATAATGTGTGGAGGACTTACTGTTGCTGTCCCGCAGGCTCTGTCGGAAATGATTTACAGAACATGAGGAAAGAAGGAAGATGGCAGCTCATTGACACTGATGGACATCTCTTGTTTTAGGAACTTGTAAGGTAGATGCAGCAATAGGTATTGCCACCTCTCTTTAGTGATATTACAAATGTCCGCAGCATTTTTCCAGTATTTCCTTCAAAATTGACAAGTAAAGAAGTTAGATAGTCCCTGTTTGAAAACTGTAAGAAACTGTGAGAACCTGTGCAAAACTATTCCATAAATTCCTTGCTTCTTTGTTTTTAAGCTGAACTATCCAGTGAAGGTGGATAAACTGAAGGAGACAGAGTATTTTAGCCAACGCCTAGTACAGTCGTCACTTTTATCTGTTCCATCTGCGTATTAGGCTTCTCCAAAGAATATGACATACATATAGCTCATGACACACATGGAATCAAATTCTTACATAAGAATCCCCATGGATCTCCACCATGCTCAGTTTTATGGAAGCAGTGAATGTAGGCATGGCTCATGGATATGAGAAGGCCATGGTCTAGATTACTTACTTTACATCTATAAAAACCAATGAGACGAGAGACCTCCTCTACTTGTAATTTCTAGCGATGTTAATCCTCAGCTCTTCTTTCTGAGGCCATGTTTTATACAGTTCAAATGAGCTCTACAAAGAAGGGATTTTGCCATCAAAGTGACATATCCTAACTTTTTCCTGTAGCATGTGGCCAGTTTTCTGTAGAGTTTAGGTAATACAGCATAGCAGTCTCTATGTATGTGTATGTGGAAGCAAAGTCCTGTTTATCATGTACAAGGCAGTGAAATTTTTCTTCAATCCATCAATAAAATAAGAGGTACATCCCTTTTGATACTTCAAGGCTTGTTATCAGTGGTGCAGTGATGTAGGCTTTGACATATATTAAATATTTCTTGGAGGGAATCCAGTTTTTGTTTTGTGTTTGGGTGAAAGTAGTTCATTTCTTCAAAAGGAATGAATGCCGTATTGTGCATCTGGTGTGGGGATATGTGATCCTTACTTGCGAGTCTTCTGTCATTATAACTGCCTCTTTTGTGAGGGAAACAATGTTCTTTTTCCACTGCCTTCTGAATTCCCTGCCCAATACTGCAGTTTATGCAGTCCTGCCACTGCCGCATTGTTTCTGCTGCTCTTCCACTCCCCAACATTTTCTATGGGAAAGGAATCTCATTCCTCACTCTCCTCATCCAGAAAGCTGGGAATTCAGCTCATTAGGCTCTTAGGAGCATGAATGAAGCTTGCCATTTAACTTCCAATTTCATTATGGCTCAACAGAAGACACGATTTGTCAGATAGGGAGCACAGTTAGTACACTATATATTTAGTCACCTCTTTGTCCAAAGTTAGTATGCTTTTAGATATAACGTAGAAGAGTTTAAAGTTCTCACTGGAGTATTTTTGAAAGTGATCCCATTTCTTCTAGATCTCCGACTTTACTGTGCTGCTCTCTTTCTCCACGCCATCTTTCTGCCAGAGAATCTAAAGGTGCTTGAGGAAACTGAGCCCGAGAGAGATGATGTGAGAGTTGATGAATGGCAACCCCCTTAACAGGCAGGGGAAAAAACTTACATTTATGTATTTCCCTTTAATTCCCAGAGTGTCTCCAGGAGCTTTGGAGACCACAGAAAGGATTCCATCCTTTCTGCCAATTCTGGGATGAAATTCTTTGAGTCTTCAAGGAGTGTGCACAATCTTTTCTCATACTAGAGAAAGACATATTTTGCTCACTTCCTGCTTTATGACCCTGTCTAGCGCGTTACTGTTGAATTCCTTAGATCTTGAATTACTCTATGTTTTAGTTTTAGGCCTGTTTCACACCCCTGAGTGATGTCAGACCAATTTATTTACTCAGACCTGCTATGGTGCTGCTTCTTTCTTGCCATCTTCTGTAAAGCACACATGCCCTGTACATATACTGCAGTTGGGGAAAATGCTTTGCTGGCTCCAATGTAGTACTTCTTTTTATGAACGCTGTCTAAGAAGACTGCAGTTGGGTAAGTTATTTAACCCTTTGCTAATGGCAGAAGATTCATATGGTACAAGCATATGAATTTCCTGCTTTACTAAATGCTGAGCTCCAGAATGCTCTGGTCCTCATTCTCTAACAACTCCTGGCTGTGGTGCGGGTCAGGCAGCTGCTGTTCTGCATGATCCAACTACACAATGATGGGAAACAGAGGCAGGTCTTTCTAGTATTACTTTGGTTTTGAACTTTGACACGACTCTACACATAATTAGCCTGTAAATATGATTAGCCTTTAAACATGGTTTACTACTTCCAGGGAGACCCACCTTTGTAAATAATTCAATGAGCCCTACATAAACATCAAAAGTAGATCTGTGCTCCACTTCTCTAAGACAAACATGCAAGCAGGAATGATTTAAAAGATTAAGGCTTTGTGAGTAGGCAATATGCTATATACCTAAAGCTTTTAAATCTTTTGTTAAAGTCTAGATATGACTTGTAATACTCTTGAGGGAAAACTGCGAATGATACAGTTGCTATCCCCAAAAAGAGGAGTCTGAGAAGTGTATGAAAATATCTAAAGCCAAGTTCTTTGATGCCAATGTAAATCTGTAGTAATACTGTTACAATTACCCCTGTAGCAGCTGAGCTGCAGTGAGACAATCTGTAGTAATGACATTAGTATCTGTGAGGTGATTTCCACTGATTTTACTAAATTGTATGTAACTCATTTTATTTTTACTGCCATTTAAGCTCTGTAACTTTCTTGTGTGAGCAAGGCCTCAGAATTAAGTGTACTCTGGAATGCAGTCTAGCTCAGCCCAGCACATTCAGTATCACTTGTTTTTGAATAGCGCCTCTTTTTCTAACAGGATGAGGAGGTGCTAGAGAAGTGCCAAGTCACAACACGAGACCCATAGTTAAGTCGTCTCTACAGTCTGGCAGAAATGAAAGTGGCAGTGTGATTCTAGTGGGTGAGTCAATGCAGAAGTCATCTGTCTTCTTTTGTTTCTTTGCAGACACACTCAGATTTTTCCCAGAAGCTTCTTAGAAGTGAAGCAGATTGTGGTCTGAGCTTACGGCATGGGTGTGCTCTCTTTAGGGCACTTTGCACCTGTATTTGTTGCAGTACAGTCTTCAAGTGCTTTCCAAACATGCCAGTTTCAGTAATGCAGTAAGTTCTAATCGCAAATCATAGAACTGCTGTAGCAAAGAATAGCTTTCAGCCTTTATTAAACAAAACGTAAGTACAGAGAGAATGTATTTAAAGAAGTCATAAATTTCAAAGCCAAATACTTGCAGATAAGTGCTTGGGTTAAGTTTTTCTTTGGGTACCATTTTGTGCAATGAGGGTGACTTGGTTAATACTTCCGATGCCTGAAACTGGGTAGTATGAATAGAGGTCTAAACCAGTTAAAGCTGATTATGTGAATTGCTACGGCTTCTGCAGCTAATAGTGTTTAAAATAACTGTAGCAAAGATAAAGTCTGCAAACAATGAAATACACAGATACAGCAATGTTTAAGGTTTGTGCCAAACAAGTCACTACTTTTTTCAGTGCTGGATCATTGCCTGAGGTACAGGTGCTGGTGCTGTGTGAGCCTGAAACCAGAAAAGCTTCAGTAATTTCTCTAATCTAAAAAGTGCACACAGCCCATAATGTGACTTGGTGATTTTATCATATGCCATAGTGCCTCCCTGTTTTGAGTGGAATAAAAAATGCTTTCAGGCCTGAATTATGAAATGTACTTACACAAATAACCTGACTTATTTATTTATTTTTAATAACGTTTGTGAGACTTGCCTCTCACCCGTGGTCCAGCCTGTACTGCTATCTTCTGGTTTTGTTAGGGGCAACAC
This sequence comes from Psilopsiagon aurifrons, assembly GCA_025447955.1. Classification (NCBI taxonomy): domain Eukaryota; kingdom Metazoa; phylum Chordata; class Aves; order Psittaciformes; family Psittacidae; genus Psilopsiagon; species Psilopsiagon aurifrons. The sequence continues at coordinate 13,051 of JAOEHY010008726.1, forward strand.
TGAAAAAGCTGTGCTATTAATTTCGTACAGTGACCTGGCATTTAGGGTAGATGATAGGGAGAGGATATTTTAGCTACTTAGGCTTGTGTAGTGGGTTTGGAAGCATAGCCCTTCCTTTTGTCTTCAGATGTTTTGTTGGTCTGTTTCATGGAGTATTATTATTCACTAACTTTTGTACTCAGAAACTGCATGTGAAAACTTTTGGTTTATGATTAAAAAACTGGAAAGAGCAAACTATTTACCTGTATACAGACAGATTGTATGTAGCCCAGTTGTATGGAATATAAGAGAGAGGTATATGAGATTTATCTGTGGTGGTTTGGGTTTGTATTTGAAAGTGTCGGATGAATGCTATGTTATGAGAAGAGACAATTCTTGAAAGCTTTGAAGCTCTTTTAAATTATTTTGTCAAGTTTTCCTAATACCAAGCAAACCTGTGTACCAGATGTTGCTATTCTAGTCTAATTTTTAGTCAGTGTACACTGTGTCTTTCTGGAAGTTCTAAGTCTAAACAGGCTTTAATACATCAAAGCCCACTTTTCTCTTTATTTAAGGTTTTTGCATGTTATTTGAAACATTGCTAAGCAATTATGTCCTAGATACAAGCTACCCTGTTCTCTTGCTTACCTGAACTACAAAGCTCAGTATGCATCTTGGTGCTACTGCCTGCGAGGAGTTATCCAGGTATGTTTGATTGGGAATTACATGTCCTAGAAAGAAAATTAATAAAGACATCTGCATTCAGCTCTCAATTTTTCTCCCTATTTTTTCCTGTGATTAAAAAGAAAATATGTTAAAATCAGCGATCCTAACACCTAAAATTATGCAGTCCATTTTTTGCCATGTCCAGGACTTCAATAACTCAAGCAATTCATGGGAGCATAGAGGGAAATTTTGTATCTCTTCTTTTCCAGATGAGCTGGATCAGAGGAAATAGGCTGTATGCAGCTCTGAAAAAAAATCTTGTTTCAAAGGGATCTTTTCAGCTGCAAAAATTATGCCATCCACTCTAAAGAGCTGCCCAGCCCAGCAGCTCCCTGAGAACTCAGGGGCTTTGTCTTGGGGGTGGCTGAACAAGCTGCAGTGCTCTGTTCCAGGTTGGTATACAGGGTGAGTGTTACATGCACGTAGGAACTGGTGGTGGGAACTGGCGGTGAGAACTGGAGGATGTGTATTATATGTACGAAAGAATTGTGATTGGGGAGGCTTCTCAGTGACACTGGAAAGTTGATGAAGGCTATGAAAAAAGTGTTTATGTCTCATCCTTTAAGAATCTAAGAAGGTATTTTTATGCTGCCATTCTTTGTGGAAGTATGACTGAATTCTGACAGAATGCTGGGTTCTCTTTTTGTGACTCAGAATATATCCCCACTAGTCTTTTGTTTGAGGACTTGCCACTGAACTGGGAAGCTTGCTTATAGTAAGATCTGAGGTGAAACGCTATTTCCATCACTTTTGATGTATGGGCTTCCTCCACTTTTTACTGCGGTGTGCCTTTAGTAAGCATCCATCTGTGTGCAATAAGCAAGTTCTCTCCTAAGCAGCAAAATAATGTGTGTACTGTAGTAAAACAAAGTTAAGTATTTCTGGTTCTGAATTTTCTTGCTGCTTTCTTGTACCTTCTTGGCTAAAATTTGCCTTTTTGATGAACATCTTTTATTGAGCTCACTTTAATGAGTGAATTCTCTTTCATCTTCTACTGTTGCTTAGCAAATCCGTAGGAATTTTAATATTCAAAATACGGGTGAAACTTTCTATTTTTTTTTCAGGTAGAGTTCAGTTTAGGAGAGTGTGCATTTGTAGTATCCCTTTACAATAAAGTTTCTCCAGATTGCTGCATCTGTGGGTACAGTGTCCAGATTACCCTGTAGGTTTGTAAAGAGAAAGATGGAGGAAGATTTTTGCACGTAGTTTAGGATTAATCTAAATAAAAGCTTAAGGAACTGAAATTGAAGGTCACTGGTAAATGTCTGGATACTATCATGCTTAAACCCACTTGTGACTATGTTATATCCCCCTTCAAACTGTTTATTTCTACTTGAAATTAATCACTGAATTAATCAATGCTCAGTTATATCTTACTTAAGTAAAGCAAGAGTACAAGTTGACACTGAGCTTAGATGTAGCCAAACACCATTCTGAATTATTTAGAGGCAGCTGATGAGTTCCAGATGCTTTCATTGCCTAGGAGGATAATGTTCTGTATTACTGATGATCTAGAATGTCTCTGTGTGGTTACCTTTTTCCTGGTTTTGGTTATATATATTCTTTCATGATCTTAAAAGGGGTATTAAACTTTGACACATTTAGAGTCTTTTGGGGAGAGATGATTGAGAAGCTCTCAGAGTGCTTCCTGTTCAAGAGCTGAACATTAATTTCCTGCAGATGGGTTCTTTAACTCGCAACCTGCAAAAATCCGGTTGTCAGCAGGGATCCCTGAAATTATAAATTCACCTCTGAACACACATGTAATGGTTTGAAGAAACAACAGTCCCTTGTGGAGTTTCAAGCAGGCTCTAGGTAATGGGTCTATGCAAGTCTGTCCCACCCTCAGCTCCCACAGCTTTCCTGCTGCAGGCCATGCAGCCAGCAAGGGCTGTAAGCCATGCAACGGAGGTCACAGCTGCTGGGGTTCCAGAAGTTGGATGGAATGGGTGTGCAAGGTGGAACAGGAAATGTGACTGAAGCATCAGGAGTTGATTAAAGGACTTGTCAGGAGTGGCAATAATATCTAGAACATGGTGAAAGCAAAGGATGAAGTAGAAATCACTTCTTACTGTCATACTTCAATTACTAGTAGCTGCCATATACTTGTGTCTAGTTATTAAAAGAGCTAAAATAAAAGAGGGTGATGGTAGTTCTGCCGTCCTGCTAGGGGTGGAAGAAAAAGATAACCGAGCTCACACATAGGATATAGCATTTATCATCTGGAAGTAATCTATTTGTAAAAGTTTTAAAGTTAATTAAAAAAAAGGAGGAGAGATGATATGGGGGAGAGCACTGTTCTGTAGGAAGCTAGTAGATATGGGTAGCTACAAAGAGATCTTGTAGCTGTCTATAGTTAGCATTTTACATGTCTTTTCTTTGGGAAATTACATCTAAAATACAAAGATAACTGCAGATTTACTTGTAAAGATAGCAAGTTGATGTTATAAAATAGAGGGGTTTGAGTTGTTTTTTGGTTTGTTTGGGGTTTTTTTTAATGCCTTAAAAACCTGGATCTTGGGCAAAGGAATCTCATTTTCCACCTAAGCAGAAACATCCAGTTTGAAGAAAACTCTTTGCTGGAAAGTGGATCTGAGTTTAAAACAGGGCATTAAGGTATTAAGGAGCTTTGTTTACTGAGTGCAACACTGACATTATTTGGCAAACAGTACAAAATAAAATAGTCAAGAGAAGCTACAGCTCTATATGTGCTTTTGGTCCTTAATCATGTAGTGACTGCTCTTCAACAGAGATAAGAAGTCTGTTTATATTATCGTACCTTATAAATGTGTTGAATGTAACAGATTGGAGTTGGTGTTGGTTTGTTTTGTGTTTTTTCTTTTGGCAAGGAAGGTAAAATGCTCGGTTAGCTTTCCAGCCAAGGCTGCAGGTGCATCTGTCTTGTTTACAATCTTGCAGAGTTAAAAATACTTATTGCGGCATGAACAAGGACCAGGAAAACCAGTCCCTCTGTGCTGTGCGACCTTGTAGCCTTGTAGGACTTGACAGTTCCTTCAATAGCTGGTAGTTTGGGCCACAATATGCTTGCTTACTGGAATGCAGTCTACAGCATAATGAGAGGACAGGGGAACGAGCAATCTAGCCTCTGGTGTTGAGCGAGTTTGGTTTTTGTGTGAAACAGGCAGGCAACTTCCCAACTGATGTGCATTCTGGTGGCAATGTGGTCCCTTGGCTTTTTGACTAACGTAGTTCCTTCTGTTACTTACCCCATGGTTGGGCACTACAGTAACTAAACTACAGTATGTTGCAGCAGAAACGTGCCATGAAAGACAACAAAAGGTGTGCAGTCTGTATAACAGCAGAGAAGAAACAATCAGGGAGACAGCAAACATCTAGAAAGCTGTTTCTGTGCGTCTCCTTAATAGACAGAGGCTGTCCTGTTTCATGAGAGCTCAGAGGGAATATGGAGGTAAGTAACAGGGTTCTGTTTTACATAATACAACCCTTAACCAGAATGTCTTAACATATATCTTAACATACATTGTACAGTTTCTCTTTCTCTAGGAGAGAAACAAGTGACTTGCTACTGTTCAATTTCCCTTATCTAAAAAGTAGACACATGTTAATAGTATTGTACTCAGATATACATCCACACATACTGATTTATAGAAGAGAAACTAAAATACCTGGTTTGTTAGAGAAACTTTTAATCTGATTTTTCAAGTTCTCATTATGCTCTTGATAGGCAGAATATCAATACTGCTGGCAACAATAGTCTCATGGAACAGGAAAACTTCAAATAAGAAGGAATGCAAAAGAGAACTGTGTGCCTAAGTAAAAGATTTTTCTGATGGGGTTTTTCCATTGCACACTGTGTAAATCAGTTTGAAACAGAGAGGAGACATTACGCAGACATGTAGCTCCCACTTTAGAACTGGAGTAGTTAATGCAGATTATATATTTTTATGTATGTGTTTGTGTGTGCTCTGAGGTTGTTGGGAGGCTTGAGGGTGGAGTGGGTTGGGGTTTTTTATCTTTCAAAGATGATTTGTGTAACTTCCACCTCTGCATGTGGGTGATTTTTTTAGGTTGATCTTTTTGCTGTCTTATTTGTCATGAAACACACTGTTAAATAATTGATTGTCCATTACACTTGCTGAAAGCACAGTCCCCTAATAATAACCTGCAATAGAAGAACTTCTATATTCTTCTCTTAGTGATTCACTTTGACTTGCAGCTGTGAGCTTGGCTTCCCCATGTAATTTGCTGGAGGTCAGCTTTCTGGGCTCTCTAGGTAAAGGCGATTAATCTTGTTTCGTCAGTGGCAGTACTGTGCAGTACAATTACTTGCTCTTCTATTGAGCCATTCAGTAAAGGAAGTAGGAAGCTAAATGTGGATATACTAACTGTATTTTATTTTACCTATCAGATGTCCCTTCAAGTAGTTTTCTACTTTCAAGTACTTGATGTTGTGAGTTTTCAGTTGTTCCTTTTTTCCCCAAGACTGTAAGCAGACCTAATGTATGCTTAAGAGAACTTTCTAGCCAGAATAAAGCACAGGGATACAAAGTAGAAGTTGGAATGAGTGATAGTCACAAGCAATAATATTGTTTCACTCTTACAAACAGCCCTAACCTTGTGTGAGATGAAATTTAGCTCCAGGCTTCCACAGTCTTTTTGGTTTAAATGTCAAAAAAGTGCCTTTAGTGAATATCTGTTTCTCCTATAGCACTGCTCTGGGCACTTTCACAAGTTCTGTAGAGCTGTTAACCTTAAAATAAATGTCTTCTAAGTGTCTTTTTTTTGCTCACACTCACTACTAGCTAGCTCTGAGCTCTGACTATATGTCTGTCCATTGTAACTTCTGAGCTGAGAGCCACCCTTGTTGGTGTTACTGGAAACTTACCCTTTGACTCTGAACAGTCTTGTTGCCCAACGGGTTTCTTCTCAAATCTTCTGCTTCAGGAAGCAGTGTTGGCCCAGAATAACCCTTGACTTCCAATCTGGATGTCCATCAACACATCAGCAATTCTTCAGTCTCTTCTGTGAATGGTTATAGGGAAGAAATTCTTTACTGTAAGGGTGGTGAGGCACTGGAATGGGTTTCCCAGGGAAGTTGTGAATGCTCCATCACTGGTGGTGTTCAAGGCTGGGTTGGACAGAGCCTTGGGTGCCATGGTTTAGTGTGAGGTGTCCCTGCCCCTGGCAGGGGAGTTGGTACTAGATGATCTTAAGGTCCTTTCCAACTCTAACTATTCTGTGATTAGGAGTGAGCAGCAATGTGATGTCAGTATTGGAAAAGGATATTGTCCTGTGGGAGTGGAGGTTTACTTATCACTTATCACGCCTGCTATAATCACTGCTTTTATAATTCTGAAGAGTTTAGTCACTTCACATATACATAGCTGGAAATCTCATGAGCAACACATACAATCCATTCTTAGTCTATGAGACTTCTAATAGAATGGTCTGCTCTAGCAGTAATTTCTTACTCCCTTGAAAGTTTGGCTACAGGACAGAAACTACTTCATTCAGTTTCTGAAGAGCTATCAATGATAATTAATTAGATTATTTCTCTTTATGCTGCTTGAAAGTTAGGGAAACCTGTCCAATGGTCTCGATTTAGGCTAATGCCAGTTTCCAATGACAGCAGTGTCAGTCTGGAATAAAAAAAAATACCCAATGACATTGTAGGACTTTTGTTAGGCTGGAATCCACATCTGGCCTTTGAGGTAAGAACCCATGGTTGGGTAGTGCTGCGCTTCACTGTAGGACTTGAATAGCTGCATTAGCTGTGAGTGGTGGAATTGACTGTGGGAGGCAGAGTAAAGGATGCATGCTTGTTATTTTTTGCATAATTCACAAGGAGAGTATTTCATATTGAATGTGCTACTAGAAGGTTCTTTGTTTCTAACAGCAAAAATAAAATTGGGATTTGGATCTACTTGGACACCAGGACTTGACCATCTGAAAATTAATCCCACTCCAGATTAGCATTTCATGTGTTTTAGGGGGGTTTTGGCCTCAAACTAGTTGAGTATGTTCAAGTAATTGATTGCTTTAAATTTTGTTGAAGATGTATCTAAATATCAGCCTACTGAGGAGGGCTGGAGGGTGAATGATAAGGGTGGGTTGACTATTATTTAATCACTGTAAGAAAAAAGTGGAAAATACTTGCACTGTAGTAACAGCAAACCTGCAAGACTTTGGCAACTTGGCAAGTGTATCTCTTAGAATATTTATGCTTCAGTTGCTTGATGCCAGTGTTGCCGAGTTTAGCTGGGAAGCACTACTCTACATTAGAGCCTAGATAGCTCCAGGTCCTTTTTGCTCTCCAACCCGGCTGAGGAGGACAGTCATGTGATTGTCAGCCTCAGCTGTGGCTTTGAAACTGTCCTAAATGGTAATGGTTCCATTAAAAAAAAAAAAAGTGCAATGCTGCCTTTAATAGTAATGCTGAAGTTATGACAGATGGAAACAAGGTCAAGTCTGCAGTGTGCCAAGTCCTTTTATTAGGCTGACTGACATAAAGTGACTTTAGGTGCATAGGACCACATCTGAAGACGAGCATATAGACGTGAAAGTGAGCTTCACCAGTGAGTCTAACAGAAGAATATTATCTCCCTGTGCAAAATTTATCTCGGATAGTCCAACATAACTGTGAGATCCAAGAGGTCAGTTGTATTTATTTACTGCTTCTATTTCCAGCAGCAGCAGTGGCAGTGGGGTGAGTAGGATATGTTTTGGTTTTGTTTTTTTTTGATCTGAGCAAACCTGTGGAGAGCTCTGAGAATTTGATGCTTTTTGTTTTGGTTTGGGGTATATAGGGATAAATTATTCTAGGCTGTTCTTTATTTTATCTTCCTATGAAGCATTGTTGTCTATATTCTGAGGTTCTTAGGGTTGGTCAATCCTTTCAAAACCCTAGGTTCTTTCTCTTCCAGCTCTTGCCTCCTCTGAGATAGACAATGGCCAAAATAGATGTTTGGTAAGGCTATAATCCTCCTTCCTGCAATGCCTTTTCCTTTTCTGTATGACTTAGCTTGGTTCAGCCACCTGAAATTTCAAGGAGTTCCCCTGGATGATGGGTATTCCCAGTTTTCTGTGCAAACTGAAGTCTCTGTCTACCTCTGAGGCAAGCAGAGACTTAGATTATGTGAGCATATCATGAAAGTAATTACAGACATATTTCCTTCTGTGCTTGTCTAGAAGGAAAATGAAATGAAGAAAGGCAATTACATCGAAGCTTTTTTGTCTGGTAGATGTCCCAAAGCATTTTGCTGTGTCAGCTCCTTTTGGGCACAATGTGTGCCATCTTGTGGACGATCTCATTAGGTCTGGATCCTCGAGACAAGTATTTAAAGATGAGGACATTTTGTGCGCGTATGTGATAAAGCTGCCTAGCTGTGCAATATGTAAAACAGCACGTATTTGTGGCTCAGTGCACATAATCACTCCTCTTGGATGCTGATTTTGCAGTTAAAGTTATTTCAATTTGCTTGGTTTCCTTGCTTTTGAGGAAGCTGAGTTTCTTTTGCTAGGATATGAATTACTTGGTACTACTTGTAAAACTACTGAGGTAAAATTGTTTGCTGTTTTAGCCTTAATTTTAAATCAATGAATTAGAATTATAGCTATCTGGGAGATAATTCTGAGAAGCATCTCTCAAAGCAGTGCAATTGCTACATGCCAATAATAGTAACAAAAAAAAAAAAAAAAAAAAAGAATTTCCTTGCCTCAAGGATGAAGGCAAAAATAGTCTTATTAGAGACATAAACAACTTGTACAAATATTTATGAGAAATAAAGATATCTATACTCTTTATTTAATCATACTAGTATGATTGCCATCATATCCTGGACTGCATCAAAAGGATCATGACCAGCAGGTTGAGGGAGGAGATCCTGCTCCTCTACTCTGTTCTCGTGAGACCTCACTTGGAGGACTGTGTGCAGTTCTGGTGTCCTCAACATAAAAAGGACATGGAACTGTTGGAACAAGTCCATAGGAGGGCCACGAGGATGATCATGGGACTGGAGCACCTCCCGTATGAAGATAGGATGAGAAAGTTGGGGCTGTTCAG
>JAOEHY010008726.1:29734-48090 GCA_025447955.1 Psilopsiagon aurifrons
CACCCCCCCCAGCCTTTCCAGTCATGGGACTGGGAATATTAATGATGCCAAGAGCCCTCATACTCCAACTGATGAACCCCCCCAAGTGCCCATCAGGCAATTCAGTAAGTCACTGACTGCAGACCTCACTGTTGGGCTTATTGTCACTTGGGGACAGAGCCTCTTTTGTCCTATGAAACCTGAATCCTGGCTCTTGGATTTGGGTTTGAATTGAAGCTTTATACATGTTACTTAGGGCGAGGTCTGAGAAAGAATTTAGCCACAAAAATAGGATCTTAAAGGATTTTAGATGCTTTCAGCCAAAAGGTCTAACGTGCAATAGCTGCTGAAACCTCAGGGGTTATTGACTCCTTCAGACTAAAGTAGACTAAAGAACTTAAATGCCAGGTCTTGCCAACGGGCGCACCTAAACTCTAGCAGGTGAATCAGTCCTTGCTGAATCCTTCCCAGGGATCTGGCCAGTAATTAATTTTCTGTCTGATCTTTTGAGCTGGGTAGAGGAAGGAGTGATGTACTCTGTATCTTCCAAAGACTGTCTAATTGCCTGTAAAGACACTAGTTTAAATCACTGTTCCTTTTTTCATTATGTGGTTTCTTCCATGTCTGAAATAACTGATCCTGTTAACATAAGGGGTATGGTAGGATTAGGGGAGGGTTTCTCCTCCTGTCTACAAAATGTGGAGTCTGGCAACGATGAAGAGGGGAAGTTGAAGACCGCGTGTTTTACCCGAGTAACCCTCTCGCAGGCGCTGCGAAGCCGCAGCACCGACGCCAGTTTCGGCTGTGGGCGTCGGTCACAGTTGCACTTCTCTCGGACCTTTCTACTCTTCCTTTTTCCTGCCGCCGGCGCTCGGGAGAGGTGCGAGGCGGTGCCGGTAGGTCTGGGGGAGGCTGGCTGATCCCCGGGGCAGGTCCCGCGGCACCTGCCCCGGTCTCGAGGGAAGGGGAGGAGAAGGCAAGGTGCGGACGGGAAGGGAGGTGACAATCGCGGCCGGACGGTGGCTTCACCCGAGCGGCGAGGAGAAGAGGCAAGAGCCCGCTGCGAGCGGTGAGAGCCACGGGGCTGCTACGGGCGACGTCACGGGGGGGCCGGGTTGCTGCCGGACGGGACCCCGCGAGGTGGAAGGAAAGGCGGCGGTGAGGCTTCCCGGGGGACGCAGCGCCAGCCACCGCTCCCGGACCCGCGCTCTACCTGTGCCGCAGGGGGGGCGGTCCCCGGGCGAAGGGGCTTTGCGGGAGCCGGCGATGCCCGTGGGCAATCTGGCCGGGAGAAGCGTTGGGCAGCAGCAGGAACTGAGGAAAGCGAAACCCCAGCGTCGCGGGTGGCAGCCGGGCGGAACGCCGCCCGGTGTGCGGAGATTGCGCTCAGGAGCGGACCTAGGAAAACGGCCGTGCCCTGCCCCGGGGAGGGGGTTACTGGGACCCGGGTTGAAGCCGCTCACAGGATTATTTCGATTTTGTCAGTATAAAAGGCAGGGTGAAGCAAGTAGCACCGGTTGTTGTCCTAAAATAGTATATGTCGAAGTCTTTTGGGTAATTACAACTCAATTTTATTCTCTCATGAACGCCCGGGGAATTTACACAACTTCAGCAATCAGCTGAGAAACAGTATTTTAAACTAGGAAGTTACCGTCTGGAGTTCACATGACAGGGATAGTGGCCTAACAAAGTGTTCTGCTAGGGCTTGCTGCAAGAATTTCAAGTGCTTCCATGAACCTGTATATCCTGCCTGATGGTTCAAAAGAATTAGCCTTCACTCTGTGTTTGATTCCAGGCGCTGACCAGGAGCTGCCTCAAACCCTGCTGTGCAGGGAGCCCCTGTAATTACCTCTGGTGTTAGAAAGCAGCTTCGGACTTCGAGTGAAGAACACAAGAGTAGGAATTTCAATAGATGAAATCAAATACCAGGCTTTAGTAAGAGAATAAGGAAAAGGCAACAACGTGTTTGCTTGCCCAAGATGTTTTTTTGTTGTTTTGGTTTTTGTTTTTTTTTTCCTTTTTTTCTTCATAGCAAGCGGAGGGGTGGGTTACCCAGGCTAATCTTCAAGTAGTGCTCAGGATTGAGATGCATGTCTGCACTGGCTGTATGAGGGAATAGTTCAAATACCTTTTCAGAGGTGACATTTACAGCATGAGGAATGCTAGCAAAATTAAGTTCAGAAGCTGAAGCTGTGGTTACCTCCACAATACTCAGTATTTTGAGGAGATTGTGTTGTAGTCCTGATGTCATCTTGTACTTTCATTTCTGTCTTAATAGATAACTTAAAGGGGTTGATACACGGTTTTAGTTTTATACCATTCACTGTAGTACTTGGTAAATATTATCCGTGCTTCAGATTTAAATGTTAAAGATGAGAAGGAAGGCACAGGAGAGGTGCTCGCCAAGCCAGGGATATTGCCAGGTGCTGCGAAGACCTGAGACATGCTTGCATCTCCTTTCAGGAAGGGGGGTAGGGAAAGATGAAAAAGCATAGCAGTCATTTTAAAATTGAACTAGCTGTCCAAAACTAGTCAGTGGTGCAAGTGGTGTTTTAAAACGTAACATCATTTAAAAGTAAGGATTGGATGTGAAATATCATGACTGGACATGTTCCTGTGCGAAGTTGTGATCGTAAACATTTTTGAATCTATGAGAAGGTGCTGATTTCGTAGAATTTGCTCCTCAGCAAAGCAGAGAAGAGGATGGTCTTTGGTCAAGCAGTGTCTGTCCAGCAGAAGCAGCCGTGTGTGGTGGTTTAACCCCAGCTGGCAGCTAAGTACCGCATAGCTGCTCACCTGCTCCCTTCAGGTGGGGTGGGGAAGAGAATTTGAAGGGTAAAAGTAAGAAAGCTCATAGGTTGAGATAAAAACAGGTTAATAATTGAAGTAAATCAAAATAATAAAAATAATTGTAGTGTAAAGGAAAATAACAGAAATAAAACCTATGAAAGGCAAGGGATCCAAATGAAAACAACTGCTTACCACCAAAGGACTGATGACCAGCCAGTCCCTGAGCAGTACCTGCAGCTTCCCTCTAGTTTGGTTGGTGAGCATGATATCATATGGTCTAGAATATCCTTTTGGGCAGTTGGTGTCACCTGTCCCAGCACTGTCCTCTCCTAACTCCTTCTGCTCCCTCATCCAGAACCAGCATATTGGGACCGGGGGCAGTATCAGCATTCAGGTCTGAGTTTAGTCACAAGGGGAAACTTTGATTTTTCTAAAGAAAACAGGAGATAAGTGGTTTTAAAAATAAAGCTGTGGAATACTAGATACTAAAAATGCAGTTATGAAAACTTACTGAGTTTAGTCATCTTTGATGGCTGTCTTGTTCCCTGTTCAGTCTGCCAAAGCTGTGTTGTGAGCATGAGAACTGTGTGCAAGAACAATGCCTGTCTTCAAGGAAGTAGGGTTACCACAACTACTGTTCCTGTGTACACACTGCACCTGTAGGCACGGCTGTCCTTCCATACCAGGTCCTGTGTTTGCCCTAGCTACATGGCTACCGTAAAACCCACACTGGACTATGTACAAAATTCTCTCTCTAATAAACCTTTCTGCATTTCCGCTTAGTCTACTGGAAAGACCATGGGACTACTGAAATATATAAACATTAGTGGTGTTTACTGATGTATTACTACACTTCCAGGGTAGCAGATCGTGCTTCCAGTTTACACAGGACTGCGCATGCTTGTGACAAGTTCTATATAGAAATATTTATAGATGTCACTGAAATCATGATAAAAGCTGTGTCATTTCAGGAAGGCAGTCGGAGGTATTCCAGAGACTTTTCTGCAGTTGAGAAAATTGAGGAGGCTTGTGTCGTTGTTGTAAGACTTGTGCATTGGGTCTTAGACATACTTTGGGTGGACAGAGTGATTCCAGCCCTAATTGGATACTTATGCCTGGAATTCTTTTCTTGACCTGTTGTCTTTGTAATTGTGATGTTTTCTGTAGGGATCTTTCAGGTGTTGAAAGGGCTCTTTGACTTGAGAGACCTGGTCAGAGAAAGTGTAAAATCAGGAGATGTTACCTGAAGCTTATTTAAAACCTTGAAGACTGACAATGGAATGTACAGGAATTCCCTTGCTTGGAGGGAGCAGTCATAGATTACGAATCAACTTGTTTATGTTACTTAAAAATAACACTTCACTTCTCTGAGGTTTGCAGTCCGGAGTTGTCTGTCTGCTGAGCCTTGCCCTTGCAGCTGGAGGTTTAAGGGCAAGATTTTTTCTGGATGGTAAATGAGGGAAAGGCTGAATAGCTTACCAGAGCAGGAACAAACAGCAATTTTAGATTACTTTTGGTAAGTAGACAAGTGTGTCGGTGATATATACAGTAAGGGAGGTAAGCCCTGGCTACTGACCCATCAGAGTCCAGCATGGCTACAGAAACACTGGGAGTTACTGGCTGCATAACTGAGCTCTGTACTGTCTCAGCTGATATGTGGTGGAAGTTGATTCTTCCTTGGGATGGCATTGAAATGAAAAGATGGGCAACCCTGAAGGGCAGCAGTGTTGACATGTGCGAATCCAGATACGAGTGGTGAGGACCAACATGGATGTTGTAAGACCAGCAGAGGTTCACCAGGCAGGAGGTAGTGGTTGGCAGCTCAAGTTGATAAATTATGGTAGTAACAGCATATGAGATATACATTAGGGTATAGAATTGCTTAAAGGATGATGTAGACACAAGAGAAACTGGTCATGAGTTAAGGCTAAAACTTGTTGCCAAATCTGGAACCATGTAGAGTTTCCAGAACATCTCACAAAAAATAAGATCAAACTTGTCTTAAAATGGTCTGAAATTCCTGTGTTCTCAAATAGACATATTTATGTTGTCTTGTGAAGTCAGGTCCACTGGTAAAACACAGCTTTCCTTTGATATCAAGACACTGATCCCGAGTCTGTGTTCTACTATGGGTACAACAGTGCTTAAGGCAAGAATATTTAATAGCCATGCAGCTCCTATTGCTGCTGCCAGTGGTGTCTGTACTTGGGATGAATTAGTGCTTCTGACCTGAACTAAACTAGGAGCATGACTGGTATCTTTTGCTTTTTTTTTTTATAACTTGGTATTTGGTATATGGGTAAAACCAAAACTAAACTTTTGGCATCTTTTCCTAGTACAGTAACTTCTGTTTTCTGAGTTATTGATAGAGAATTTACATTGAGTGGGGTATTTCTGGAGGTCATTTGGATCAGCCACCTGTGTAAGACTTACTTAGATGAGGTTGTTCAAGGCCCTTTGACATTGTATCTGTTACAACTTTCTATTCCAAAGTGTGTCTCCTACTTGTGGTTTTGTTATGGAATTAACAGCAGCTACAGTTCCAATGGGGAAATTCTGCATTGTTATCTGGCTTGTTTATTGTTCCTTTTGTTTGCTTCTAGTAAAAACTGTCCAGTCCTAGCTTCTGTTTCCTTCCAACAAATCTGTTGCTTATCCTTGTGTGTGTTGCTTACAGATTCTGCTGCTGTTCCCAGTGTGGATTTTCCTGGACTGGGAAGACCAGATTCCAGAGTCTGTAGCCAGCAACTTTCTGCCGTGTGAAACAAACGTGCTGCAATCCAGGTAAGCCAGACTATTTAAAAGTTTTCTTGGTGCCGGAGACTTTTGTTTCCCCATGTTTCTCTCCCTGCCCAGAGCGTCTGTGCTGCACTCTGTGCTTTGAGACTGTTTAGGTAATGTCTCTCAAATTGAGAGGCAGAGGTGATTGGAATAAGCTTGGGCAGTGGGGACTTGTGAATGATGTTATAGCCAGAAGAAGATGGTTGGGCTGGGAATAGAACAGCAGAAGTCAAGAATCTGGCAGGAGTTTTAGACAAGCTTCAGGTTTTCAGGACTGGATGGCAGTGGCAGGGAGACAATGGCTTGGCTCTTGTGCTCCTGGCAACCATGCACATCTTCGGGTTTTGCTCTCGGTGCCTGCTCCTTTACTCAGCTGAAGCCCCTCACATGCCACACAGTTTTGCATCCTTCTTCCAGCCCCGTTTCTCCTGCCAACTCCTCTGCTATGCTCCAAACAGGTGGTGCCCTGCACTGTGTCTTTGTCTTGGGTAGAAGCTGCTATGTCCCTGCTTGGGATCTGCTGTCTTGTACCCAAATGTGAATGATTAAATTTACATATGTCTTGTTTCTTTTCATCCAAGATACATACCATTTAGTTAAAGTCCTGAAAAAATGAAAACTGCTAAGAAACCTTGAGAAAATAATTTCTCCTTATGATCTTGTAAAAAGTTTGCTTTCTTGATATTGCCACGTTGTTCATCATTTAAGTAGCAAGATGCAGGCTTGTTCTTGTCTTGTCTGGCACCTTTGCTAGCATATTGTACTTCTCAGTAACAAATCTCTAGAAGTCAATTCAATGTAATGTGTTCAAATAAACTGACATTCAACAACATTCCGTATAGTGAAATATAAAAATAAGCTGTGTACTTATTTTTCTAAGTCCTCCTAATAAATATGTGTAATTGAAATGTGAGAGTGGGTATGTATTGATTCTGAGGTTTGAAATGATGCTCTATGAAAGTAAAACCAGATGGTTTGAGATGTTGGGTCTGGTTTCAAGATCTGCTTATATGCCTTTGCATGAATGTTGTTGCCATCTTCTCTTGTAACATAAACTCATGTTTATGCTATTGTGTGGCTGGGTAGTCTAAGGAACTGATTAAAACTTGCTCTGTAGTGGTGACAGGCAGCTGAAGTTGCAAGTGGGATCTTCCTTTTGGTAAAAATAGTCTTAGATTTATTTAGGACATTTTCTATTGCACTGTTTTAAGGCTATAAATTTATTTTGATCAAAACCAGGTTTCAAATCCATGCCAAATAATGAAAATGTGCCTAGTTCAAATTTTCATATAGCTAACTATGCTTATATTTTATAAAAATGTCTCATGACAGACATACATTCTGATTTAAGTTAAAATTTTATTTTCTTTATGCTAAAGGTTGTTTTGGAAGAATTTCAGGGAATAGGGTTGTAATTATTTAGCTTAAGGGGAGCCCATTTACAAGCAAGCAGTGTATTTTTAGTCTGTACCTGAGTGGCTAACAAAGAATTCAGATAACGAAAACTGTTTTGTAAGGTAGTAAGTGTACTTGCTCTTCCATCTGTGGAAGAGCAGTACTCACTATTGCACTAAGAGCAGGTGCCAGGCTCAGATTTGGCTGGACAGGGAGAAATGGATGACTCTGTAGTTTCCTGCAGCTTCCCAGGAGCAACTCCTCTGTGCATAAGTTTCTCCTCACATGGTGTGTTAGTGGGGGGACTGTACAGACCTCTTTCTTTTGGCCTCCTGATAAGGGGCAGAGATTATCTGCCCACAGGTATCCTTGAGGCGCTGTTGCTCTTACCTCTGTGCTGCTGTGGAATCCATTTCTCCTAGACTCTTGTGCAGGTCAGGAAACCAGCTGGGATTAAAAAAAGTTATTGCCTAATGGTTCATCTGTAATTGCTGGGTAAGGCATGAATGACTTGACTTACATTTCCGCTTTTGACTTGTTCCTCCTCTTTTTGGTTTTTCCTTTTTTCCGTTTTTCCTTGAGCAAAAGGTATTTTTCTGTATTCTTAAGAATATACATTTGCATCCTGTCTTCAGAAGAAGGCTGCAGTTTTAAGCTGCATAGCATTAAAATGCCCATCTGGGCAATATCATTTTTGTAAGATGGGGGATGCATCCTATGGTGAGAAAATGGTAATAAACATGTGTTGGGTTTTGAGTGTGGGGAGGACAATTTGAGGTTATCACAACGTGAAGATGTCTGA
This sequence comes from Psilopsiagon aurifrons, assembly GCA_025447955.1. Lineage (NCBI taxonomy): Eukaryota > Metazoa > Chordata > Aves > Psittaciformes > Psittacidae > Psilopsiagon > Psilopsiagon aurifrons. The sequence continues at coordinate 37,482 of JAOEHY010008726.1, forward strand.
AAGGCACATGAGCCAGCCTCTGCCCCTAACTAGTCTGCACCAGGAATGGACGGTGAGGAGGAAGGGGGGAGACGACTGCAGCCCTGTAGCTTTGTCTGTCTCTGTACTTGGGAGCGTGACACAGATCGTGGCACCCTAATCTTCTTACAGTAAATTTGCCCCTTGGGAGGAAGGGAATCTTGAATATGTTTCCCTTCCTAGAGCTGACAGTAGCATTAAGTTAACATGTGAATGTGTCTTACCTGGCAGATGTAGCAAGTATAGGTTATGACAGCACAGCCTGTTGTTTTGGGCATGTTAAGTAAGACCTGTGTAGCTTCTGGACTACAATAAACGTACATTCTTATTTTCCCTGTAATGCCTGTATGTATCTTGATGATGGTCAGTGTAAGAGTCCTGCTCATTCATAGTAGTTTTTTCAGTTTGGTATTTCAGTTAGTGTTCTGAAGAAACTGCCCAGCTTTTTGCAAACCTGTGTTGTGGGACGGTGTCCTGAGGAAGGCTATGCACCTATTTAAGAAAACTGTGTAGGTCATAGTCTATATTTTAATTTATTACACAGACATTTTTGGGCAGTTGTCTTGTCTGAGATTCAACCCTGCTGAGTTCTGAGTTTGTAGCTGCTGCTGAGCATGCTGCTAGTTTCAAGTCAGTTTTATCTCAGATGAGTGTAGTCAGATACAAACCCTGAAGCCCACAATGATAGAAGGTGATAAGAATTTTGCCTTTATAATGAATGCTTGGTTGGTGATTTTTTTAGGTAAGTTAAGTTAGAAATTCTGATTCACTTAATTCATTTTTTTCCAATAGCAAAATAAAAGGAAAGTTTAATCAGGTGCTGTGCCTTTTTTACTGGTATATAGTACATAGATATATATTTGTTTTCAGGTACAGGCTGCAACTTCTCTTGCCATGTTAAGACTGGCAATTCTGGATAGGGAGAAAATGCAGACCCTGCTTCCGGTTTCAGATTACTGTATAGAGTTAGAATTTAGGAATTAAAGTGGGAGCAGTGTTTAAATTCACTGAAATACAACCTTGAAAATGCAGAGCCCTGCAAAAACTGCTGCACACCCAGAGTTTTACTGAATATTCAACAGTTTCACAAGGCTTCCATGCCCCAAGATTCACGTGGCTTTAGGGCAGCTGTAGAAGTGGCATAGAGTTGTGCTGCTCTCCCCATTGGAGAGAAGTGTATCCATGCATTTTTCTGTCAGTGGGATTTGTTGCTTATCTTCCTGGTCTCTCCAGCTAGCATAACTAACTAATCTGGTTTCAAGTGAATGGGGTGGTCTGTGAATGCTATGGCTTTTACCAGTCTTTTCTCTCCAGGCCAGATTTCCTCTATATGTAGAGCAACACACCTCTGCAAAATGGAATGAACTGGAAAGGTGCTTTGGCAATGTTTTCCAGTGTGTGTTGATGAAGGAAATGATTTAGCTGAGAAGTGCTTGCAGCTTTATGTGCTTGTGGTTCTTTCTCTTGAGCAAATGAACAAACAATAAAAATCTGGAGGAGGGAGCTGGTGCTTTTGTTGCTTTATGAATTGAGTCTAGTGACTCATCTGCCCAGAGATAGGGTGCAGCTGGGCAGGGGCACCGTGAGTCAGTGTCCATCTTACCATTGTGCACCTGGAATACAAGAGCATTTCTTCTGAAGAGCAGAATGATGTGGGAGGGGTAGCTGAAGCTATTGGTCTTTGTCTTGCCATATGCATTTCCAAAGACTTAAAGCAAGAGAGAAGTGAGAATCTGGGGACAGAATCTAGAACTGCTCAGTTATCTGCTTGATAATGTTTAGATCTGAAACTTCCAGATCGAAGTGGAAACTTCTTGTATATCAGTGTTAAAGCCCTGGTCTTGCAACTAGTGTGCTTGTTGGTCTTACAATGTTTGCAATGGCTTTAATGGTACCTAATGGTTTTTATATATGCTACATCCAGGTAACTTTTTAAAGTATTTGACTTCCCTGTCACCTGTCTTATGCTTTGTCTTGCCTTGCAGTCAGGTACCTGTCACTAAACAGTCTTCCCTCTGGGTTACTGGTAAGCAGCTTTTGAGAGTCTGCTTTAAGAAGACAAAACTTGTGAGATCAGTTTCTCCTTCTGCTATCAGCTTGATTTTGTGCCCATCTATCTCTCAATTCATAAATTGCTGGTTTGTAAGTAGGTGGGTACAGTTTCTTAAGGTGTTCAAGTTTTCCCTATGGATGCTTAAGATCCTGTATCACTTCTTATAGGACCTGGGGTTGGTTAGTAATATTAATCTTTTGTTCTCCTTGTAAACAGGTTTTACTTGTTAGTTGATCTTCCCAGATATGTCTCTATTGGTGGTATTTTTGTAAGTTGCTCTGTACCTATTTGCAAGGAGCAAAGTGCAAATGGAAACTACAGAAAGTGTATTAGTGCCTTGAGAGATTGCACAGGGAAGTACAACATGCAGTTTACTTACTAACCCAGGCTGTCTTACCTAATACAAAATGGAATGGTTTCTAGACTGTCCCTCTCACCTTTGTTCCTACTACTATCTAATCCTTGAGTTAATGCTTATTGTCAGATCAATTTATTGCTGTATCTTATCTGAAACTTGAATACATTTTATACTGAGAAACTTTTTATACTTGCATTGGCTCAGTTTTTTGTGGCGTTTTGTGTGTGGTTGTGAGGTTTGTTAGCTGGTTAGTTGGCTTTTGGGGGGTGTGTTTGTTTTGTAAGCAGATGAAGCTGTTTTTCAGTTATAAACCCGGTCTTGCAATGAGCTATAGGGGTAATGGGTTGGTTTGCAAGCAGTCGTTCAGGATTGGGCCTTGCTTTCTTCTGAAGCTGTAGCATCTCGCTTCTGAAACAGCATATGTAAAAGTGGGCATTTTAAAATTAAAATTCATTGCATTTATTTTCAAAAGCAAGTGTTGAAACAAAGGAAAATACAGATGGAAGAGATATGAAGTGGCTCTCTAATCCACTTAGTGCTGAGTGATCTATTATTTGAAAGTTCTTAAAACTTTCAGGAGGGAAAGCTTCACAATTCTCTTACCCATTCATCTAGTGCTTAAACAGCCTTATTAACAGACACGGAGAAATGCTTATTAAAATTTCTCTTACAATTTTTCTTTAAGTTTACTCTCGGGAGTTTTACTTCTTCATTGCTCCCTGTCTATCTTCATTATTCTCTCTGGCTTTTTGTAATTAAGGAAACTCAGTTTCTTTTGTGTTTGTTTTTTTGTTTTTTTTTTCCCCCCCTCAGAATTCCTTTTCTAGCCTTTGTGATTGTTCTTGGTGCTTTTCTTTGGAATTTGTTCACCTTTTGTCTCTTAAATACTGTACTCCCATCTGGTCTGGTAGATCTGATGGATCCTTCCCAGAAGTCTAGCTGCCAAAGAAATCAGTTTTTTCTGAATGAAGAATGTGATGTACCTCTTTTCACTTATCACCCAACAGATACATTTTAAACACTATAAAAGGCCAGATTTTAAGACTCCAAAAGAAAGAAACACAGAGCTGCACCAGCTACCAAGAAGGAGAAAAATGACTGCTACTGCTGAACCCAGGACAATTGGGCTGTTCTTTCATAGCTCACTAATAGTGGGACTTTATGTGTTACTTTAGAAGTCTGGGATGCTTTGACCTCAGGGTGGCTGTTGCACAAATGTCTTAAAAGGGTGATGAGAGATCATTTTTTAGAAAATGCAGTGGAAAAGCTGCATAAAAAAGCTGCATAGGTGCATAAAATAGCTATGTTCATTTCTGTGGTGAATCTTATTGCATCAATTGGCTGGTAAACTGGTGCTTTTAAGCATTAAAATCTACTGAAAACAGCAATGGAATGAGATAATCTGGGAGAAGGTGATTGTAGGTGCATAGTTTCACAAGAGTATTCTCTACTTTGAAATAATAATGTCTCTGATAAAATGATCATTCTAGCTTTAAAGGATTATTCATGCCACTCTGTGGGGAAACTTGTGTACTAGGTCATTGTACAACAGTTTAAGTTGGCTCTCCACTAACTGTTGTTCCTCCATTGTCTTCTATGACTGTGCATTGATTTCAGTGTGAAAGAAGCTGTGAACTTCTATTTACTCAGGTACTAAAATCCCCAAAGGCCCTTTAACAATTTTAAGGATTAGCCAGGTTTTATGCTGAGATTTTATTCCCTCCTTCCCCATATCCCCTTCCCCCCGTTATCTTCTGGGCCAGAAAAGCAGCAAGGTCTTCATGGGCAGTGTCCTGATTCTTCACTACTCTTTTCCTTATTCTTCTCTATAGTGACCCTGCATATTGGGCAGTCAAGTTACAGCATACTTCCTGGATTGTAAAAATCAACATCATAGCTTGTGAGGAAAGGATTGCTCACTGGTTGGCTTTGAGAGTTTAACTGGGTCTGAACTTTGATCTTTAATGCCCAGCTTTGAATTACCTTGCATCTGCACTCAACCTCATTCCTCTTTGGTTCCTCTCTGAGAGGAGGTGTCATTATCTTGTGACGTAGAAGAGAAAGTTGGGCTGTGAAACTTGCAGATAACTGAAGTGTGTGACTACCAACTGAGAAAGCTAAGTTGTGTGTGTTTAGGTCCTGTTATGACCCTGCAGTGGAGTGGTGTCCCAAGATGTGATAGGAACAGTGGGGAGAATGGTTGGGTTTAGTTAGAGTGCCTGATGTCTCATACCACAAGACATTGCATATATCCAGTAAGCTGCTGTTTACAAAGTTTGTTGCTTTGAAAGTAATGTTATATTGTTGTGGGTATTTTTATTTCTTAAAATGCTTTGTGTTCCTTCTTCCTCCTCATATTTGCAATTTCTCTTACTCATTCATACTAGTGTTATGGGGTTTCTTTTTTCTTCAATATAACTTTTATTTATTATTATTATTACTTCGAATTACAGAAGAGATAAATAGTCTTTGAAATATTTGAGCTCCACCACAAACCAGGCTCATGTTAGTTAGCAGCTACCATGTGGCCTATCATACTGCTTGATGGTTTTGTTTTGGGTTTTTTTTGTTTTTTTTTTTTTTTCCAGTAGAACAAGAGGGATCTGAAATACTGTTCTTGGAGAATTAGGAGAAACTGCCAGGTAGCTTAGTATCCCAGTGAAAATGCCCCATGTCCTTGCTACACCATTTTTAATTTATAAAGGAAGAAGTAGTGGTGGGGAGAAAGTATAAAAATTACTCCGTGAAAATGAAAAGGGAAGGAAGCAACAACGATATCAAAGTTAACATTAAACACTGTCAGAAAGAATTAACAGTCAATACCTTTTATGCTAGTGAAGGTGCATTTTAATCTAGCTATCTTCTCGCTTTCTGCCTGAATACAGCCTAATTACTTGTCACTTCCCCTCATTAAGTAATGTCTTCTGTTATAACTTTCTCTCTTATGTTCTAGATACAATGTCTGCACCGAGTGGCATCCCTGTCCCATCTGCACCACCTTCTTATGAAGAAACAACAGGAATCAACATGAACTATCCTCAGCCCTATCCTACCCCAGATCATGGCCAGAAACCAGATGGGAAAAGAATGAACCCTTCCCCATATGTAGGACAGCCTTCACCAACGCATAACCCCAGTAAGCCTCAAACTGTACTGGACTCCATGTTAAGGAGATGCTGAGTGTCTCTGTAATAGGTGTTGCGCAGAACATGAAAGATCATGGTTCAGAGGTGTTCTTCACCTTCCAGACATAATTTTGACTAGAGTAAGGTGAATAGGTTCTTGTGAATCCTTCAGTATGCACTAGTATCAATAACATCATTTGGTGCTCTGCAGTTTTTAATGCAGCTTTATTCTTAAGACGGTGTGTTTCTGCATTGGAAAATACCATGATTTCTCCTTATGACTGTGCGTTTCATTGCTCTAAGCCTCAAAATACTTGAGTAAACAGCTGGTTCTAGCTCAGAGGAAGGTGACTAACTTTTTTCCTTATTTACTTATTGAGTATAGCATATTTTTCTGCTCAGTTACAGTTCAGACAGTGTATGTGCAGCAACCAGTAGTATTTTGTGACCGCCCAGTTCAGATGTGCTGCCCTTCATGCAACCAGATCATAGTGACACGTCTCTCGTATGACTCAGGAGCTTTGACTTGGCTGTCATGTGGTGGCCTCTTCCTGTTGGGGTAGGTTGATTCCAATTTGGACTTCATATTTCTCTTTTTACATGTCCTTTTATAGCTCTAAGGAGTGACAAAGCTCTCAGCTTTGTTGCAGACTCATTCTGTCTTGTACATGACACTGAAAGTTTGAATAACCTACATGTGCACTAGGTCCTATATGACCTTGAAGTAGCTCAAGAACACTAGTGTGTTCTTCCTACAGCTTCAAGGCACCAGTTTTCCTGACGGCTTTTGCAGGAAATAAATTTTCTCTTCCTATGTATTTAACAAGTGGTAAAAGAGATTGATTTTGTTTCTGATTTGCTTTGCAGGTGTGTAGCTGGCTGCTGCTTAATTCCCTTCTGCATTGATGCCCTAAAGGATGTGGATCACAGCTGTCCAAACTGCAATACTCTTCTTGGGTCTTACAAACGTTTATAGGCAGTGTTTAAATGTTGATAATTGATTGATGAAGTTGGTTAGCACCTCTACAAGCTCTTTTTGAAGCTTCTTGCAGACTTCTGGTTGTTTCTATGCATCCTGTCACTGGAAACCAATGAAAAGTAATGTTTATTGCTAGATTGTTTGAATAAGAATTTGCTTGAGGGGATTCCAACTTAATTCTGTAAAAACTATATTTAATCTTTAAAGGCCACTCAGTGCAGAACCAGTTGATGGCAACTATGTTTTCCCTTTCAGCTTTATGCAAAACAGGTTGATGGTGTTCTTCAGTTAATCTCATCTCAACTACGCTGCAAACTGCTGGGCTTGCTTATAGTCAGCTCAGACAGGGAGGAGAACATTTCTGGAGAGCTAGATAGTCTCATGCTTGGTGCTGATGCTTTTGTAACAGCACTGTTTGCAAACTGGCAGGGAGCTGCTTGCCTCTGGGACAAGTGCCCCCCTTTCACAAAAGAAGCAATTTGTTGGCATCTGTTCATGAGCACTAAAATTCACTTTAAAACTTCCTTAATTGAAAGAGAACCAAACCTAGAGGCTTCATCCTTTTTGGAGGCTACTTTACCAAATGCACAATTCAGGTTATCATGCGTTAATGGTGATTCAATCTAGTACCTGAATTTCCTTGCCAGTTTCAAGTCTAGTCATACCTCTACTCTACAGTAAAGATGTTCATACAGGAATTGTTAATAGGTGTTTGTTCAGTGGTTTCTGATCAGTTCGGATTTTTACTGCTGATCTAGATATCTATCAAGTGTTCTCTTTGCTCCACCCCAGTGAAAGTGCCCATACAGCCTTGCTTATAGCCTTGGAAGACTTTCTTGTACATTTACGCAAGTCAACTGATAAAGCATAAACAATCCTCAGCCTTATTTTAAGGCTTAAATTCCACCTGCAAAACACAGATTCAGGACCTGGGGTTTTAATTGTTGTTCTGTTTGTTAATTACTGTTTCTTCATTAAGAAGGTAACATGATTGTTAAGGAATTTCTCGGATGATTATTTAGGTGTGTACTGTGATTTTTCTAAATGAAGTAAGTTCTGTTTTCAGAGGCTGAATCTGGATATGCTTATTTAAGACAATGATCACAAAAGATTAGGGAATGAGGCTCTTAAGGTTGAAGTATTTTACTCTGTTGTGAGTAGTGGACTTGGTTTGAATAAAATCTTGATGCGTTTGAATGATATCTGTCTAGAAAAGATGGGTGTTTATAAGGCTGTGATGCACTGTATTAAGCTCTGTAAAAGCTAAAATAAAAATTAAAAATTACTGCTTTTGCCAAATGTGCCTTCTATAAATATTTGGTAGAAGTTAACTTGAGAAGTCTTTCAACATTTCACTTTTGAAATCCAGGAGTTTCGTGGATGGCAAATACAACTTTTAGGCCTTGTGTAAATTGGCTTTTGTAAAGTGCTGTTGCTTGTGGATCATTTGCAGGTGGCTTAATAGCTGTCTTGTGCATTTGAAAAAGGTTTCTGGTCATAGAGTGTCCTGTGCCATAGGAATTTCCATCAGTAGCTACTAACTTACAAGAGTGATGGAGATAAAAAGGGGGTAATTTTGTAGCTTTTGCTGTGATGATATAGAATTATCTTGTGGGGTTTTTTTGTGTGTGTGTTTTTTGTTTGGTTTTTTTTGTTTGTCTGCTGCTGCACCACTGCTTTCCATGTTCTTTAATAGCTGGAGTGATGCTCCATTGAATTTTCTGTTCTGATGACAGGTAACAGTTCTAACTTAAGCAGATAGCATATGCTGCTAAAAAGCAGTATTCCCATCCCTCTGGATTTTACAGAAAATGTACTTCCTGTCAGTTTAACATCAGAGCAGGACAGGAAAAAGCAATGAAGTTTAGTGCTTCTAAACTAAATGTTTACTCGCATGATAGGGAGGATTTTTTAGTTCTCTCAGTACCCATGTCAGTCTGGTCTGGATAATCCTGCTGTATATTTACTTGGTAAGTCTTTAAATTGCTATTTCTTTAGCTCCCCTTTTCTCTGCAAAGTGATGGCTGGCAAGTCTGAGGTTGTGACACCAGAATGCAGAAGGAATACTGACAAAAATAATACTTAAGTGGGGTTTTCTTCTATGGGCACAGTCCACTTCAACTCTTTAAACTCCTTATATAGACTGATAACAAGGACACGTAATGCTAGCAGCTATTCCACCTGAGTATTCTGCAAAACTTTCTGCTGTCCCTCCTATGCTTAAATTTCCTTAAATAAAAAGTTCTTTTGTGTATGAAATTGCCTATAGGATGAGCCAAAGTAACTTGCTTTGCTAAACTTATTTTAGACAGACAAATGAAGGATATAACTTGCTGTGTGTGAAAGGGCTTTGTGTTTAAGTTGAAGTTGCTCTTTGTTTTTAAACCTCACTATATTTAAAATAAAACTTTTGGCTTTCATATCTCATGCCTTTAATCAGCAAATTGTAACGTTCAGAATGTTTCCAAACACACAAATGGCTGAAATGTTAAAATTAAGTCAAGAAATGCAATTACAGGGTGAAATTTTTCAGCCTCACTTGGGCCTGGTCTTTGGTAAATGATGGTGTCTGGCCTGCAGACCAACTGTGTACACACAGAACCACACTTGAAAAGCTGTTACCTGCTTTTACCATTTATTTATTTGTTTATGTTATCACCACCACTCCTCCCCCCTTTCCCCCCCAGTTAAAACTCCTTTGGGTAAAACTTTTTTGCTTACAGTACAACTAAGCACACATATAGGTATAGATAAGCTTCTATGTACCAGTAAATGGTAGGGAGAAAATAGTTCTGAAATATCATCATATTCAGTCTGAAAGAATCCCTATTACCCATGTGAGAATGCCCTACTTTTTTGGATGTCTGAAGCACTTTTTTCTTTGGGCTGCAGAAAATACAGAAAGGCAGGATCGATTACCTCAAACAACTTTGTTCTAGTGCATTGGTATTTTTATTAAAAACACTTTGTTTATAAGCAAGTTGTGGTGAACAAATAGTTTTTCCCCTGTTGATAGAAAATGAAGTGGCACACTGACTTCATGTGCTCATGTTATGTCTACAAATAAGGAAGGGACCTGAGCCATCTGAAATCCTCTGGCCTCACATGACAAAGCTGGGTGAAGCCTTCCCTTATCCTGCCTTCATACACTCTGCAGGATGGCATTGCTTTCTGTTACACTTAATAAGTTTATTTCCATTAGATTTCTGTTTGTAATTGACCCAACTTGTATGTGATTCAAGTGTAGTTAATTTTGGTGAAGCCTGAGCCAGAAGGAAAGAAAATGCGTGTTGTCATGCAAAGAGGATCCAAAATACAAGCTGTTAAAACAAAAAGCAGCTGATAGCCTTATAAGAGAGAGTTGTTAGTCAAGAACTCGGTGGTCTAAAAATTCTGCTATTTATTGTGGTGTTTGTGAAAGCACTGCTGCCAGTCTAACCACAGGTTCCTTTTTTAAAGGAAAGAGTTGCGACCTGTGTACTCAAACCCAGTTAACTATTCTTCATAACTGAGCAGCAAAAGGTGAGTAGTGGGGTATACACTGTGAGCCTGGGAATAAAATCTAAAGTGAGTACTGTGACAAAAATGTGATGCATTTATGGTCCATGTAAACTATATTTTCTAGCAAATTAACCTGTCTGTTCCTTTCTCCTTTGTAAAGATGATTCAAATTCATTAGGTTTAGGATGACTTTTACTGTATTTTTGTGAGATGAATACCCTTTTGTATGATGTGCTGGATGCGATTCCAGTCGAGAAATAAATTCTCCAAATGTCTTACTATGTTTTTGAACAGGGTGTGTGGTGAAACTTCCTGAGTTTAAAGAGAGTGCTTCATATTACCACTTGATTTTTCTTATTAGTATTATTACCTTTGGCATTTTAAGTGTCTGAAAATCTAGCATCTGTTTGCAGCAGGTGTCTGTGTGGTTTGGAGATGCTAACAGTAGTTGTGCCCAAGTCTAGAATAAACCAAGAGTGCATGGGTGACTTTCTGAAAGCCCATTTGTGGTTGGCCGTTTTATTTTCATGTACCATCTGACGAATTTGTGACAAAGAAGGGGGGGGGGGGGGACA
>JAOEHY010008729.1:0-37628 GCA_025447955.1 Psilopsiagon aurifrons
GCACAGGGTGCCCAGAGAAGCTGTGGCTGTCCCATCCCTGGCAGTGTTCAAGGCCAGGTTGGACGGGGCTTGGAGCAACCTGCTCTAGTGGAAGGTGTCCTTGCCTGTGGCAGCGACAGGTTGGAACTGAATGATTTTAAGGTCCTTTCCAACATAAGCCATTCTATGATTCTACAGTCTATGATAATGGGAGTTTGATCACTATTCTTCCTCCTTAATTTAACAGCAGCTCAACGAAGAGCGCATGCACCACACTCCTGCCACATACAGGGAGTTGCTGCATTAGGACCATTAGCAGTGGCAATCCCATCCACTGGTATTTCCCTACATTTCCCTTCTTGCGTATAATATTATTAGCAGAAGGATACTTAGTAAAGGGCATACATAGAAGAAGAGGTGTTTGCTTGCTTCTTTTTTCCTGGTAACCCCTTCCTTCCACAAAATGGAACTAGGAGAATTAGAAAACAGAAGACTCATCTGGCTTTTGAAGTTTATGGTTGAAATGTCACTCCACTTACACAAAAAATAAACCCTTTGCAGAAAATCCCTTTATTCAAATTGAGATACTTCTTTCCAGTCAGGTAGAAAAAGAGAAATCAGCTTAACTACAAAGATTAACTAAAGAGCCTCTGCTTGGAGGCTGCCACTTAAAATCTGTATGAGAGACCTTTTCTGAGTTGTAGGGCACAAGCACTTTTTGCCATCCATCTGAACTGCACCTGTACAACTTGATTCTCATCTCCTACGAAGAAATCTCTACAGAGCAGAAAAATCTTTTGTTTCACAGAAAACAAAATCTCTTATAGAACCTCTTGTAACTCTTTCATGATGCATTTATGTACAACACTGCAGCCCAATTGAGGCACCTGAGTGACTGATGGGAACAGGAAGGACAGAGCAGGAATTTGCCTACATTAAGTTTAAATCCTTCCAGCTTACACCTCTCCAATTTTCCAAACTTAATTCCTGAAGGTTTCATGAGGACAGATGCTTTCCAATTTGTCTATACTTTTATATACCATGCATTTCTCATTCCCACTGACTATCTACTTACACAGACAAAACAGCACTTCAACAAAGTCAACAGCCTTTTCTAAGTGCACGATAGCTACAAGTTATGGATCATTCATAAGCTATGAAGCTGGTGTATATGATTAATTCCCCAAGCCTGGTGGCCTGTACTTGCACAAACACAAGCAGCGGTGTATATGAAGCTCCTGAAGAAATAAAACTGACATAAGAATCCCACTACAGTGGTCTCCAAAGCTCCATAGATCTTACATGGATTCCAGTGGCAAGGGAGCACCAGATGGTAGTAACCATGTGAAATGAATGCAGCAGAAAAAGCCTGGTTGTTTTTTTTCCCTAAATTACTGTAACTCGAGCAATAAAATCGTACTAAAGCAAACAGTTAGATGAGAAATTAGCAATGGGGCCATAGGGTTAAAACTTTAAATAACTTCAAAAAGATCCATTTGGAAGATTATCAGAAGGTATCTAATATATTATCCCCTTTCCAAAACACAGTTCTTATTAAATATAGACATTGTACAGTGCCAAGACTCAGGCTGTTAACAGAATCATATTTGAATGACTGATCTCTAAATTAGCTAAATGAGTCTCCTTTCTAAAACAATAATGATCAAAAGAAGCTGCATCATCTGTAGCTTGTAATATTACTTTCCTTTGACTATGTGAAACAATCACACAATACATTCAGAAGACAAAACCAAAATGTTAAATTCTGTTGCCATCTCTAACAATAAGCACAAATCTGAATATATTCTGGTACAGAATTCTCTCCAGTCTCCATGAGTCAAATACTTCAACAAATATAGTCTAAAGAATAGTGAAATGTCAGCCTAGGGATCTTCGTGTGTCACTGTGGTTTACCTGGGCCTATCCACCTAACAGGCAACTCATACAGTTTCCTTAAATTCACATCTAAGAAGTGATTTCTGCTACCGCAGTACTAAATTATAAAAACCATCATCTCTCCCCCCTTCTTTACAATCCAAGGCAACGTGTATTCTAACAAGCAAGTGACTCAAACTTACATTTTTCTGAGGTTGGGCAATTTCTTGAAGAGCCCAATGGCTTCCAAAACAGAAATATCATTGTCATTCAGACGCCTGATAGGAACAAACAAAGAGACATTTAGTACTTCACAGATGTCTACAGATATATCTCTGTGACATACAGGGTTGCCACACAGAGAACTATGACCTTTGTTAAGTGAGATACTAACTGCCATCTCTCAGACTGCCAGAGTAAAAAGAGGTTGGCTTTGAAGGAAAGGGAACATAGAAGAGTTCCTATAGTAAAAGCTTTGGATGCCTTTAAGAGCACAATGTCAAATGACAGTGTCAGAATCCCTCCTTCTTCCAGTGCACACGATAAGGGGTTATTAACCTTAAACATTACACAGCCTTGTTTGAGTGACTAAACCTCCCTCATGCATTCTGCTACAGAAGACATGCAACTGGAGATGCGGCCTGTGTAAACAGAAGTGATCTGATTTCGGGTTCTTTCCCATCGAAGTCTGCTGGTCTTCAAAACCAGCGCAAAGGCCACTGGCTTGCACTCGGCATGCAAAATTCTCCTCTGACTACATGTAGCTCTATTTTTCTATGCAGAGACTTCGCTGTGTTTCTGGTAGTCTCTCACATTTTTCTATCTTAACTTCAGATCAACAATTTCTATGGGGGTTTAAATAGAAGTGCAATAAGAATACTAACAGAAAAAGAGAATTGTGTTTGAAGGGGATACTAATATAACAAAGAGACAGCTTCTTCAGCTACTAAGTAATAAATACATATTCTTATATCTTTAGCATTATAACTCTGAAGTATCTCTAAAAGCAAATGCATTTCATAAAATCACTTATAGCTTAACAGCACATTGGTTTCAGTGAGTACCATTTCACCCAAGCAGTAGATACGGTTGATATGGAGAGTTCCTGATCACAGATTTACTCAAAAGGATTAATCCATTTCTTAAGTAAAAACGATCAGATGCAAAGCCAAAGGACTCAAAGGTAGAATGAAAAGGAATCAGACAGCTTGGGCCACATAACAGGGCAGCACTTCAAGAAGACTCACACAGGCAGCTGATGCACAGGGTCATGGCTCCTTTCTCATCCCCACAGTTGGCATGAATGCTAAGGAAATAAGAAAGTTGTGGCGCTCCTTTGAAATAAAACAACTTCCTTTCTTTCACACAGGGATTAAAGTAGAAGGTGCCTTCTTGAAATACTCAAAGTCTCTTTTATAGCCTTTAAAAAGCAGGAAACCCAACATGCCCTGCTGAGCACAGCATGGAGAGCAAGCACTTACAGATCAGTAGTATATTCAGGAAGGTGACTGGGTAATCGGGTGAGTTTTTGGTTAGAGCAGTCTACAATTGTTCCCTCACAGCGACACTTCTCGGGACAGACAAGGTCCATGAAACACTTCCCAGTGAATTTACTTCTGTAATCCTCTGACCCTGCAATGAAAGAAAAATACATTCCAGCAAACAGTTCTGATAACTGCAGCAAGCAAAGGTTGCATGGAATCCATTCTCAGCACCACCTCTTGTCAGCTCCCAGCTCCTGCAAGCTATTTTAATACTTGCCAAAGAGCTCTGCTCAGCAACCTTTCAAGTTACTCCAAAATCAGCCTCTGTTTTTTCACTCTTCCCTTGACACACTGATTCCTTGTCTAACAAACCTACCTGTTAAGGTACATTCCAGCAAAGTCACTTTTCCCTCATTTAGTCCAGCAACAAGGAAAAGGGATGTTACGAAAGCAGGAGCTACCTTGGCACACTCGAATGACAAAGGATTTTTACAGATGTCATTAAAAAGCCCCACATTTTCAGAGCTCAGCTCTTGGAGTTATGTTTGAAAGCAATCTTTTATGAGAGAACCGTGTCAATTTTCCAACAATTAGATACTTTTATTAACTATGTTAAACAAACAGCGAAGGAAAGTAATAGCAGTTTAAATCATTTTCATTTTAATTAAGGAATGGGTAGACCATACTTAGTGAGAAGCACTCCCTAATGTACTATTATACCATGATTGCCAGACCTCTCTGACTAGGTTTTTGACCCATTCTAATGAAATGCTTTTCCAATTAAGCCCAGTGAACTAATCTGTCCCTTCCAGGTTTGGTTTTTCTCTTTTAATAACAGAAGGTTGGAAATCCGATCTCTGTGCTTCAAGGAACCAGGAGCATTAATAAATGTGTATGCGAGCGAAGCATTGCCAAACCCCTACCATGCAATACTTGCCCACTCACTTCATATTTCATATTGGAAATACCGAAATCGTCTCAGGAACCGGTGACATTCCCAACTACCAAGAAGCAGTTTTTAACTTTTCCACAGTTTTAAAGGTCAATTGAAAGGCCTTCTCAGGAATGACATGAGCAGGTTCCATTTCTAAGAACCTGAAAACATCAATAAAGACTTAAACCTGAGCTGAAATTTGTTTTTGAGACTTAATGATGTTCAGCACCTGCCTCCCCTTCCCAGACTGATAAATGCATCTCTGCTCATTTTGTGACCACATGCTATTTTCCATGAGAGAAAAGAAGTCACCTAAACCCACTATTATTTTAATTCATGCTACACATTACCTCCACAGGCTGATGCACTGAAAGTGAGCAGTTCTGCAGACACTGTAACACTGTGATTCCACAGACACGCTTCAGTTTAACTTTGTAATTCTGAACTAGATTATCAGAAACATCACATACAGCTTTGGACATTACCTTCTGTGGTGCCAAGTACTTTGCAAGTTATCAAGCTCATTATAAATTCTGAATTTGTGAAGTCTAAAGTCAGACTTCACTATTGTTTTACAGGTTGACAGCACAGCACTTAAAAACATTAGGATTATTGGGCACTTTAAAGTGTGACAAAAATACAGTTTAAGCCTTTCCCCACACCACCATCATTTAAACTTTCAAAACCCCCATCTGATTTCCAGTCCTCAAAAATCCAGGCTTGGTCGTCAGGCTAAAATATCAAGTGTATTATGGTTTGGCTACAGGTACATACAGCTCTTCTTTTTCCAGGTCTATGAGACAGTACCTTTGGTTGTTTATGATTCCTTGGAAATAATGCTGAAGCTGAACGGTTGCCAGGACCAGAGTTGATTAAACTGCCACAGTTAGAGTATACCTTGAAACACCCACCACAACTTTTCAGTGATCAGAGAGTGTCTTGGAAATCCCCAAATCAACCCTTGAAGAACCACTTCTAATGCTTACTGTAAAAGCTTTCCTGGAAAGAATAATCACAAACACCATCAAGTTGCACAAGGTAAAAGTTTATTCAGTATAATTTTTTGTCTACTGGTGGATACAAGATTTATCTTCCTATGGGAAAAAAAAGAAGGTTGGGAAAGTGGAATGCTTCATGAAAGACAGAAGAAGGGGTATATAACATTAGAAGGTGAGATTCAGGTTTTGATTTTCTCTCAAGCTTTTGGGCAAAGTAAATAAAGAACATTTATCACATTCTGACTTAGCAGCTCCACTTCCTGAAGCCATATGACTTTCCACACTACAACAGCTATAAGAAGTTGATCTTTTAAGTAACAGCTACCCAGGTAAGCACTGAATCTGAAGTAATCAATAGCATACAAATGCTCAGCAACTAGTCATCTGTTAGTCTGTGAGACTGCAGGAATCACCTGCCAAAGACTAGATAAAATTTACTATTTGACCTGAGCCTTGAGATTACTCGGGCAGGTGGCTGCTTTATTAAGATATTCCCATCTGGGATAGTAATGTGAAATTCAGCCATCTGTTTGCAGAGCTATTTAAGTGTGCATATTCATTTCTACACACAGGACTTTACCAGCGTACTGTTGCAGGGCTCTGAGTGAACATGATTGGATTCAGGAAGTGCAGTTAACCATCACATGTATGTAGCACTTCTTACACACTACAGAATCACCTGTGGAAACCCATGGAAAAGAGATGCAGGATGGAGCACGGCCTGGGAGTTTCTGGTAATTTCTAAAACTAGAAAGAATTGTTTGCTGCAAAACAAGTAGCCAAGGCAACAGCAAGGACTGTGTTCAACGGAGGACAACTGTGTTTACCTGAATTGCTAGCTACACTTGATAACATTTTCATTTCACAACCTATATGACATCATGTCATGGTTTAAACCCAGCCGGTAAGAAGGAGTAAAATAACTGTTAGAGATGAAACCAGGACACACCACTGCCAGGTACCAGGGCATTGCAGATCCTCAGTATCACAAACCAAACACACAGCTAGCCTACAAAACAGTGCATTTCCAATTTTATGTGCTTTTCTAACACCCACATAGAGAAATCAAGCAGCAGAAACAAACACCTTTTTGCCCTATTCTTTTTTCTAAGCACTGTTTAGCAAAAATGAGTTGTTTTTAAAACTTAGGTTTGTCTAAAGGACATAAAAGGAGTGCTGGATGATCTGTTCTGGAAAAATCAAGCTGTCTCAACAGCGGCTTGAATATATTCATCCTAGAAAAGATGGATCCAGCTGCCTCAAGCTTGGCACCAAAAATATCACCACTGAGATCACTTGGGCCAGAACTTGGACAAAAATCCAGGAATCCTAACACTCATTTCTTCATGTAACCATAAGATCACAGTTCTCATGGTTTTTCAGGGAAAAAAGGAGGTAAATTGTCGTAGTTTCACATCACTACTATTAACTCTTATCAGTAATCACAGATTAAATCTAAGAATCTCAGATGTCCTCCTTCTGATGGCTCCACAATAGATATGCAACAAATCTGTCAGATGAGGCAGCATTTTTGTATAAGAAAACTTCAGTATGAGGCTCTCAAAGTCCTTTAAGAATAAGTGTCCTTATCTCTACTTTACAAAGGGTAAAGTTAGGCGTAAATATGTTAAAGATCTCATCTAAGCTGTCAAAGCTAAATGGCCATTTGCACATGCTGGCTCAGCTGTGTGCTTATGTAACTGTTGGATAAGACTGTTTTCAGGCAGGCCATGGTATCCACATAATTTTAAGAGATAAAAGCCAATGTTTTGCAGACTCCTCTGAAGTTCTGCTGCCATATACTTCTTCAGAATGAAATTCCAGCGCATTAGGATTGCTCAGCTGAGGTCCAAAGTTACATTAAGTAGCGTGTTGCTACAGAAATGGCATCCAAAGTGTACCTCAACTAGAAGGACCCACTGGACAGCTCAAATAGAGACATGTAGCATACATTATTTATAAGGTAAGAAGAAAAAAATGATTTTTCATCTCTGCAGGTATGTCTGGAATCACCCTTGATTCATATTAATCAACAGGAGGCCTAACTTCTTCATTCTAAGAGCAATTAAACAGATTAATTATTTAGAAATGGTTATTCTGCATGCAAGCCCTCCAGAAAGTCTGTCGCAAACATCACTAGGGCTCCGGCAGTGCCCGGGAGCCTGGTTAAGCCACACTTCACCTTTTGCAGTTTTCCTGTGAGGAAAGGGGAATCTCTCACCTCTTGATGCTTCTGAAAACAGCAGAAGTATCCCAGCATGCCATGCGGCAGGGAGTATGCAGCCTTCCATGGTGCTTGACAGAACCATGTTCCATTTGTATTGTTCTACCACATGGTTAGATCAAGCACAAAGGAAAACCCCATGAACAGCCAGAGTCAGAGTTAGGCAGCGCCAAAGAGAGGAAGAGCGTTGAGAGGAAGCAGCATGGAGAAGCACAAGCTGAAGGTTCACGGAGAGCTGCTCTCCACTCCACCCATGCAAAAAGGTGCTGGATAAGAGGTCATCCTTTATGCTATAGCTGCAGGAACACCCTGGAGCACAATTTGGGTTAGTGTACAAGAACAGAGCCCAGGTGAATTCAGAGACAGATCTAATACGACAGAAAATGCTACCAAAAGGCTGCAAACAGCTCCTTCCAGGAAGGATGTGCGACTTCCACCACATATTGAGTGCCCAGTCTATTCTGCTCTTTATTAGCTACTTACTCTCTCCTGGTGTCTCCTTTCAGTATAAATGCTGGTGTGGTTTGCTCCATTTATTTAAGTGCAATCTCAGACATATCGCAGCATATATTAAAGGAGATTCTGAGCTGATGACCAAGCTCTGGCATTAAATGCTCCCCAAGCTCCTTTTGAGCCTGATTTCAGCTCCCAGTGGCCCCTCATGCTGGTAGCACTTACACTGACAATCTGTAGCTACCACTGCTCTTCTTTTTTCTCAACTGCACTTTACAGCAAGGTAGCACACACATGCTACTACAGTTATTAAGGCAACCAGGAGCATTTTGGTATTCTGTTTCTTGGCATATTTGTTGTGGTTTGTACATAATTTCCTGACGATGAATCATTCTCTTTCCGACATCCTGGATTGTTTCAAACAGCTTTATTTCTTGCAACTCATTCCTGCAACTTTGACCTGGAAAGCAGGGCATTAGGGGTGGGCTTGACTGCCCCCACTGAAATGAAACTCCATTGACTTTAATGTCTGCAGAGCTATGCCAGCGGAGGGTGCTTTTGAAGGTAACATCTCAAATGCTCACAAATGAGAGAGGAAGCACTTGTCCTCTGCAACTGCTCAGAACATTCTGCTGGACTTCACTCAAGGTCAATGCTTGTGCTCTTTAAAAAAATATCACTTTCCTTAGTAAGAGGTTTGCTTTACCCAAAGAACACAGTCAGCATTAAGCATATTATTCATTGCCTACATGGAGTACAATGCAAGTACTTGAGTAGAGATGACAGATAATACAGCAAGGGGCTCTGCTTCACCGTTTTGCTATGAACCAGCACTATTATGCAGAAAGGCAATAGACAGTTACTTTGGAACTCCAGAAAATAGGTACAGTGTTAACTTGGTCACTCTGCACTGTGGGTTTGCATACAGCAATGAAAATAAGACAACTGGATTTACTGATGGTTTTTACAGTCTAAGAAAGCAGCTAAAGCAGCTTTTTAGGTGAACCTAACACAATAGACCTTCATTCCCCACAAGACGCCAAACTAGCCAGAGTCCTGACACAAAAATCAGATTATGAATTTTCTCTTGTGACTCATGCAACATGGAAAAAAGAACCATTAATTTGCTTCTATGACTCATTCAAAGTATGCACAATCCTGGAATCCACTCCTCATTTATTTACAAATTATACCTAGAACTAGTATTCCTGGCAGTAATTTTGCATGGCTTGAGCAAAGGATGATGCAGAATTCTGTGTTTCTACAGTGGTTTGATAATAATGCAGCAATTCTGGCATGGGCTCTTCAGATAAATTCATCAACAGTATTCTGTTAAGCAGCGACAAGTAATATTTCATATCTTCTAAAGACTTTGATATTATCTACTGATTTACAGTATTAAGTGGAATATCTGTAATAAACCCACTCATTTCAGTGTCAATGAACTCTTTCAGTCATACTAGAATCAAATTTAGTCAGAGCCCTGCAAGCGTCTTCCTGAGAAACCCCCAGAGAACATTTGGAATAAGTCTCTGTTCCTCTGCTACACTAATTAAACACCGCTTACAACAACTGCCTCAGCTAATCAGCAACTCCAATGAACAAGAGGTACCAGCACACAAAGGAAAGGCTGCCAAAATCCTAATTTATGTCCCCAGAATACAAGAGAGGCAAAATACTCCACAGGCACATTCTGGCCTTTCTGCTTCTTGCAGACTATTGCAAAATATGTGCAGGAACACAGACTCCTTTTTTGGGGTTTTCTTGTTGTTTTTTTTTTTTTTTTTTTAAAGCAAACCAAAACAGGGAAGAATACTATTTTTTAAATTGTGGTATATATAGATATAATCCTTCGGATGTACATAAGATCATTCTGCATAAATGTCTCCAAAGGAAAAAAAAAAGGTTGAAAAAGGAATAGCCATACCTCCAGATCTCTGCCAGTTTTCATGAAACCCTCCACCCTTTTAGGCAGACTCTACATCCAAGCAGCATTGTATGATTTGGCTTTGGTGTGAGTTCACCTTTGGTAAGCCAACAGCTGTTGGTTTATCAGTCACTAAACCTGCAGTTTGCTAAAAATTTGTATCTAGGACTTTGTAACTGTCCCATTGAGTGTAACACCTCAGGAGGCTGCTGCAGTCTTGGAACAGTCACATGAAAATTTATTGTCCAACTGCAGGCGCAAACACTCCTGCCCTGGTTTTAGTTGATTAGCTCTCTTCATACCAATGCCCTCTCCATTCATTTTCTTTACCCTATTCAACTGACCACTATATACACACACAAAAGTGCTAATTTTGCATCTCTGGTTAGTGTTGCTCAGCTTAATCACAACACACACCATGCAAGTGAGAGAGAGAGCAAGCTTTGTCCTACTTTAGTTTTTGAGGTGTCTGAGTTATAAGAGCAAGCACTCAGCTTTCTGCCATAGCTAATGAGGACACCTCCAAAGGACAACTCGGCTCTCAAGTGGGGAATCTATATAGCTCTGTACTCTGCCTACATGGGGAATCTAGGACAACTATGTTATGTGGAAATCTAAGTGATCTGGATGCAGCTGTGACTCAACATTCATTCTCCCCCTTTTCATTGCCTCTTTACTATAACTGCAAGTGAGGATGCTGGCTGGTAATAAAGCCAGCAGGTCAGATGTTTAGCTTTTCTGAAGACTACCTCTACTTAAAAACAAAATGAGGCACAACCTTAAAATAAACTTTCTAACTGGGACATGTCAATCTGCTTTCTTAAGAACCACATTCTCTGCCAAACAGACCCACCTGCTCCATGTTAAGCTTATGCTTCCTTGAGTAAAACAGTTTCCATCCTGCCTACTTTCCCCCTACTATAGTGCAGGAAACCTTCAAAATCATACTCATTATGAGCTACTGAAGAGTTAGAGGAACTGACACAAATATTAACAGAATGATCTTAACTGCTATCAAAGATTTAAAGGGAAGGCTATAATCAGAATACAGTACAGCCAAATTACTTCTGCAACAGGAACATTTCTACAGGACAAGGGAATTCAGCTACATAACTATTAGTCATAGCTGTCATGTTGTGCTCTCTAAGGACTTCAACTTCAGGAACATGTCATGCAAACCACATCTCAAATATACTCAGTTACAGTGTATGGTGAAGACTTCAGGTTCATAATTATGAATTCAGTCCAGGATTTAATCTGCAGGTGATTTGCTGCTGTTAAACAGCCTTCCATTCAGACAGAATTATGCTTGTGCACAACAAATACATATTCTGTTTCGCTATATTCAGAGATTCTGAAGGAACTTTTGCTGAGTTTTTCACTTCATAAAGAAAACCCAAAACACACAGAAAACCCCACAGAAAGAACTCAGAATGCAGTTAACTTCCCAGTTGTCCAGATCATACGCAATCTTTCATGGCCCTTTCCCTCATTCTGTTCAAGCAAAAGCCCTGTGGAGCAGAAGTGCTAGAGTTTGGCCCAGACAAGATTAGGCTGGATATTAAGAACAATTTCTTCCCCGGAGAGTGCTCAGGCATTGGAACAGGCTGCCCAGGGCAGTGTGGGAGTCACCGTCCCTGCAAGTGTTCACATACTGTGTGGATGAGGCCCTTAGTGCAATGGGTTAGTGGTGGCCTTGGCAGTGCTGGGCAGCGGTTGGACTGGATGAGCTTGAAGGTCTTTCCCAACCTGGCTGATTCTATGAGATTTCCTGTTAACATGTCCATGCATCACCTCCTGCATGGACAAACCTCCAAGCTGCCAGGGCTTGGTGCCTGCTCAGGCAGGAGCTGCTGCAGAGCAGTGTGCTAAGGGCAGGCAGAATAGTGATTGCCTGAGCACATGTCACTGCAGTACTGGAATCAGGCAGACAAGAGCAGCTGGAGATTAGTGCAAAACCAAAGACTATTTACTTAATAAAACTGGAAGGAATTTGCAAAGTTATCATCAGAATGACTGGCAAATTATGGGAACAACTGAGGGTGTTTCAATCAGAAGATCTGGATTAAATTCACTTGTCATTGATGACTTTTAAACACTGATGAGGAGTAACAATTTATTTCACCTTTCATTTTGAGAGCTCAAAGAGCTTGAACAGTGTTTACATGTCACTAAGAGCAGAGAAGGGGATAACCTAGGGAGAGCAGGGGCCAGGAAACATGTAGAATACTGTTGGGACCAGAGAAAAAGCCCTGAGATGCAACCCATGTTTTCCTGACTGCAAACACTCTGTCCATTGCAGTTCTATACTTTGGAGGTTGAAATAATGCAGCAACAGAAAAGAGAAGGAAATTTCAGGTGATCACAAGTAATAGGAACTCTGTTCTAAAGTAGGCAGGTAACACAAGAATGGTGAATATGGCTGAAGATAGAGACTGGAAAAGACCCATAAAGAATTAGCACAAAACCTGCAGTTAGTAGGAAGAGGTTTTATCAAATGCTTTCAAGAATCATGAGTGAACAAGCAGCAACATCACTAAGCAGTAACAGGGGATGATAACACAAGAGATACAACATTAGCCCTTAATATGCAAGCCCTGGATCCAGATGTACCACAGAGGCTGACTTTGATTTGGCTTGGGCTAACAAGATGCAGTGTCCAAAAAAGAGAGAATCATGATGGCAGATGGTTCACTGTCCTCCTCTTATTCCCTGTGCTTTTGATTTGCACAGCACTATCTGGAACTGAAGTCACTAATTACAATAAGATGGATACCATGTATGTCCCAATGTAAGAGGAAGCAGGAAGACAGGTTTACCACACAGTATTTTAAATAATAACCATATTTCTAAGATTCTTATTTCTAAGAATTAGAAGGTAAAAAGCTTTTGTGATGTGATGCTTGTATGTATGTGTATTCTTTGATCACTACCAAGAATGGCTTGCGTTGGAAGGGCAGGTGGGAATTCCATTGCTTTTGAAGTACATAATATATTGAGAAGCACAAACATACTACAGGGGGAAAAAAAAAAAGATACACAGCTGAACACAAGGGCAAGCTCTCTGCAAAAGCTATTTCATACACAGTGTCACAAAGCAATCAAGGATTCTGCCAACTCTTGAAGTGACAATAAGCTACCACAGAGACAACACAATCTGCTCGTAGATTCAATTCCCTTCCTCCTAAAGCCCAGTGCTGCTTTAGAAAACAAAGCTGCTGTGTAGAGGACTTAATCAAATGCTACTGTACAGAAGATACTTGTTCTTTTCCTCCTATTCCTACCAAGAAGGGAGCTGCCAGTGACCTGTAGCTAGCAAGCACCATTGGATCCTTAAGTTGTCACAGTGTGCAGATGCAGCCAGAAAGAAAATGATCATCAGAATTTTACTGTTGCTACTGAAAATGACAGTATTTCTCTTTTCTAAACAGAACAGAGAGAAATAATCACAGCCTGTTCCTCCCATTTCTTTTTCAAGAAAATATATTTTTAGTCTCTTGATTCTATAGCTGTGGGGAGAGAGTTGAGCAAGGGGGAGGTTTATTATTATTTTGGTGCATCGCATTAAATGACAGGCAGAAAACCACAGGAAATAGTATCTATTGCAATCTGAGGCTTAAACATATTTGATAGCATACTCAACAGCTTTGCTTGTCTCATAGCCCCAGGCAAAACCATGCCCCTTTCCCTGCTGTTCCTTCATTTCATGCTATAATGCTTCCATTTCTCCTTTTAAAAAGAATTATGTACCTTATCTACCTGTTGCACAGAATATCCTTCCTATGGCCACTCATAAACTTTGCAGATGTTGCTCCATCATTCTCAGTAAAAGCCTGAGTCATTTGGTTCAGGGAGGAAAGAGCATCTGGGAGAAGTGCCTCGATAATGAATTAAAACAAAAAGGCAAGTTATTCTTGCTGAATGCTATCTAAAAGGACAGTAAGGAGCTGGAATGAAACCTGAGGGAAACAATATGCGGAATAAAGTTTTCTAGATTTGATTTCTTTTTTTACTGTGCTGCATAGTTTTGTCTTCAGTTTCATTCAATTGATCAAATACAGTTCTATTTAGCCCAGGTGCATCTCGGAATGTGTCCTCTTCACATTATCTTCTTGATGTTCCTCTACCATTTTTGACTGAGGAAGCTTCCAGCATCTCAGCTTTTCTTCCCTATTCCTGCTAACCGGTCCTCTTTCCTATCCTCGTACAAAAAAGCAGTTTCCTTTCTTCTGCTAAACCAGATTTTTTCTCATGCGGGGTCCTTACTGACAGACCCTTTTATGACCCACTGTAGATTCCCAATGAATGTGCAAAACACACAGAATTGCTTAAGGACAACCTTGGAACTTCACAACTTCAGAACTGGTCCTATTCCTGATTCTAAAGTATTAAGCTTACCCAAGCTGAACTACTCTTGTGTGTGATGCTGGCTGAGTAATCCTATTTCCACAGAGCTGATACTTTCTGTTCATCCTCATCACTTTCCTAAGGTCAAAGACCAGGTCAGGATAGAATCCCTCACACTGCTTCCTTAAGCAACCACTCATATTCACTGAGTTCCAACTCCACACTTCTCTCTGACCACTGTTTGAAATGTATTAAGCGAACAAGAACTCTTCGAGAAAAGGGATGCACATTTACAGAAGGATTTAAAATAAACATTCCTTTCTCATACACTGAGCAAATGATGTAAAAACACAATAGAATCCAACAACCAGCAAGAACACTGACAAGTCACCAAGCATTGCCAGCCCAGTGGGATTGTGTAGGCTCACCCCTGGGGAACATACAGCACTGCTCAAAAGTCTGACTTTGAATGATGAAGATTCATGCCTCATGGCCTTTTCTGCACAGAGACGTGCTGTGTTAAATCCTGGGATGAAACATATTCCTCAAAATGAAAACATGGAAAATTCCTGCTAAATGCCAAGCTTGAATCAGCCGTGATTCAAAGGGATAACTTGAGCAGAGCAGGTGCCAAGGATGTCTGTTCTCTGGATTGATTTACAAACTAAGATTCTTCTAAACTATTAGACGCTCCCCATCTCATGTGAGCAGACAGTGAGTCGAGTTCAACGTATCTCATTGCCATCTGGAAACTCTATAGGCAAGGATATCTTCTCTATTGAGCTTTTGAATAGAATTAGTTTTCATCCAGCTGAAATCTTTGTTCTGAAGCTGTACAAACCCTGCTCTCCTCCTTCACCAGTCAAGTTTATGCCTTTTCCATGTGGTTTTGATATACTCATAGAACTGGAGACCAAGGGAAAAACAGCCTAATGCCTCAAGGAAAGGACCCCCAAGATAAGAACTCACACACAATATTATTCTCAGCATCACCAGGTACTGTGTTCTGCATTCTTACTCCTCTTAGCTATGACCTTTCATAAATGATATCAGGTGGTGTTTGCCTTATCCAATAGCCTGTACCATTGTTCAAGGCATGCCTGCACATACATAACATTAATTTCTCTAGTCTGTTAATAAAAGCAGGAGAAAATTACAATTGCAGATTGGGTGCAGATTTACACTGCTCTGTTTCTGCAGTCTATTTTCCTTTCTAAATTATACTTATGCATTTGAATTTCCAATTTCTTTAAATATGAATATTACTAATTATCTTGTTCCTATGATGGACACAATACAAAAACACTGATAAAAGCATGTCCTAATTTCAGTTCTGGTTATAAATTTTGTGGCTTGAGTCACAAATGACTGAAGACTTTAACATTCATGCCCTGGTAAACCTGACTGCAAATGAAGTTATCTTTATTGCATTTTCTCCATAAAGAGAAGGTTTAGCTCAGCATATTGCTTGCAGAGATACACAAAGCACAACGGCTTGTTTTGGGCTGCTGCCATTCAGCTTCATGCTGCAACCCCATCTAGAGTCATTAATCTTTTAGAACACAATTAATCATGTTTGCTTGTTTTGTGGGTCTTTTTTTCTTTTCAGGGGAAAAAGACAGAAATCATACTAATTTTCATAGAAAACATTGCCAGCAGTCTATCAATAACACTCATTTTTCTTCTCAGTACACACTAATAGGTTTGCTCAGTGAAACCTGCCTGTCTTTCTGATATACAAAATGCAGTAAACTAAAATACACATGACCAAGAGAAAAAACACAAGAAGCCGCAGTCTGCCTTGTTCTGCTGTGTAAGGCAATAAATGCCACTTTAGTGATAGCAGGGCCATAAATAAAATATGGATAGGGTTGAGAAAAAGGTGTTTATGTTACTTCAGAGCTTATTTTCAGGTGGAAAAATTTTTTCCATCTAGCTCACACAAGACAGTATCTTTGCCTGAATTATGATGCAAGTTTTGATTCAAAACTTATTAAACACCCAAATCTCACCAACTTTAATGGCAGTTTTACTGGAATTAGTGCATGCTACTTGTGGATATAAAACCCCCAAACTTTAGCCCCAGCTTAACTCACAACCTTAGATCAGAAGTGCCCCTTGCCAGTGGTATAAAAATCTTACTCTTACTGTTTTCAGCCTTCTAGGTCTAAGAACTTACTTGAGCTCAGCTCTCATTAAGGACAATAAGAGTTTTGACTGAATATAAGTGACAATCCATCAACCTTCCACCCCTTCAAAATATGACATTTGCCACATGGATTCATATGTATCTTCCTTATTTTCCCTAGACATTTTACAACCTAGTAATTCTTCAAAATTAAATGTCACAAGCATTTCTCTTTCCTTTGTTTGTAAGAGACACAAGAAGTCAGCTACAGACTGCTCCCTTTTTTCTTTTTCTTTTCCTTTTTAATCCATAAGGTAATTGGCTTTCTGGAGAACTAACTGAATTTTCCAAATTTAATTTTCAAAGATGCTCCCTAATATCCATTATAGCAAACACTGTCCTGCAGATTCAATTAGTAAGCTCTCTGGACCTGCTTATTTCTGAATTGAAAGTGCACTACAGCCTGGATAAATGAATTACCTGAGCAGCGGAACTTCTTGCTCTTGATCTGGCTGATTCGCTTGTTGGCAAGGCGACGCGGATTGCTGCACCGAGCGCCGCTGGTCTCTATCGGATTATCCTGCAGGTAATCAGCCAGCCACTTCAAATGGCAGTCGCACACAAATGGATTCTGAGCTAAATGTCTGCAAGAAGGATAGGATGTTTAATCAGAAGTGACCTGTGACACTGTGCTCCATCACTGTTTTTCACACATGTGAACCTGAAGAGTAGAGTAATTGAATAAGCTTCCCCCAAAACCCCAGGCCTGGCGGAAACCACGCGGCGCTGCACATGAATGAGAGAATCCTGTCAGCTCTCACATTTTGGAGCTCATTAAGACTGCTGCAAGTCCTTTTGCAGGGGAAACAAAAATTAAGATAGCAAAACCTGCTTTAAAGAACACCAAGTCCTGTGTTTTCTCCTGACAGCCTGAAATGCTGCCTCTTGAGGGAAACGCACCTTTTCTGATGCACCTGACCTGATGATCAGTTTGTATCCTGGCTTAAAAGAAATTTTATTGGCAAGCTCAGTTTCCTAGGGATCCAAACGTGATTAGTGAATCTTGGCTCTGGGAAAAGCTAGAAGAGATCCAGAAGTTGTTTCTCAAGAGTGAAATAGATATTTGCATATACTCATCCTGTGGAATAATATTCCCTTTATATGTATTTTTTTCCTGGAGCAAAAATATTTTACTTTTGAGAGTGAACTGTTTATGCAAGATAGAACTTAACTTTACCCTTTGCACAACACATGCCCCACACAATCGGAAATAGGCATTGTAACATTGATTCTATCTGGATATTTAGACTTTGTTAATAGAAATCTCAGAGAGAAACAGCATTTCTCTGCTGCTGTTATGATTTGCTCTGCTTGACAAAGTTGAGCACTGTATCAGGAAAGTTTGCCAGAGCCTGGTTCCGATCTCAGTTAAGCTGACTTGCAGCAGTCCCTCTAACTTCCAAGGAAGCAGGTCATGACACTCTGAAAAGGCAGTTTCAAGTAAGACAGATGTTTCAATTTGGTTTGGACAGAGGTGCAAAGTTGTAGCCTCACAAGAGCTCTGCTCTGTTACTGCCAGTGTGTTTTTTCCACCTGAAGCAACTTCTTTTCTTTCCTGTTTGCAGTTATATTTATGAACTGTCACTTAACAGAATTACGTACAGAATACAACAGGATTTCAAGAAGTGGGAAGTGAAAGCATAGCAAAAAGTGACTGAAGATACTAAAGATTACTGTTGCAGTAGAGCCTTTCCTGGTGTGAAAGGTCCAAAGAACAAACCAGCACACAGAGACAGGATTTGGGATTGGTCTGTAGCTCAAGAAAAAAGGCAGAAGATGGCAGTCACTCGGAGTACTAGAAATGGGGGAATGAATCAGGAGATTTCATGAAAAACATGGCTTGCTGTGAAGCAACAAGTCCATTCTATGTACTGGCCACAGGAATGCCAATAAAACTCCATGGAAATTAAGGAGGAACTTTAAAACCTTAAGGCTGCTGCCTCTTAAGATTGACAAAACTTATATACCTGTCAATGAACCTTCTCTGTCACTCCTGTTAATGGATATATCCCTGTACATACACAGCACGTTCCAGCAGCAGAAAGCATGGTAGAGGTGGGGAGTGTAACTGGGGGGGAGTTGTACATGGTTTCAGAAATCAGGAACTATACAGCAGGATGCAGACTCAGTAACGAGAGATGCCAACTCATTAGCCCCTTAAAAACTGTTAGGCAATGGTTTTAATAGAATCTGCTGTTCATACATTGTACAGACTCAAATTTACATATTATCTTCCCAACAAACAGGATGAATGAATTACTTCGTGAACTTAAAACACTTTTGACATTCATTCCACTATTGGCAGGCTGCACTGATAGCTGGCTGTGCTGAATTTATGAAATACTTTGTTTTCTTGTGCCTTTTATTTCTGTCAGAAAAGGAGGGGCTGCTGTCTTTGGGGTCTCTTCCAATTGCCTTCACAGATTTTTGTTAAAAAGCCTTTGAAAAGACAGGCAACAGCTTCGGGAGTGAAAGAGAGCGCTGTCATTTATGCTACGCCTTCATACTCACAGAGTCTGGATCGATCGGAGAGGTGCAAAGAGCCCCTTGCTGATGGTCTGCAGTTTGTTGTCATAAAGAGATAGCAGCTTGAGATTATGCAGACCTTGAAACGTGTTTACCCTCAGGCAGTTGATCTTATTGGCATTGAGAAGCCTGAAAACAGAGGAAGGGTTTATAATTCATTAATCTTGAAATAATCAAATAAAGATAAGACTGAACTGTGGAGTTAAATCTAAAAAAAAATATTAACCCAGTCACCAAAGCCAACCCACATTTACAGGTCTTCATTTGCCTGTTACATCTAAAATGTGAAAACCCCACAGTCAACATCAGTACCCTCATATCTGGGGAATATACACATCACAGTGCTGGCTATCTTAAAATACTTAAATTATGTCTTTTTTTTAAAGGCCCAGCCCCCCCCCCCCCCCATTTGTTCACAATTCTACATAAATATTTGAAGGTGCCTTCAGCTGTGTATCTTCAGCTTGATATACACAGAAACTGCAAATACTCCCCACCCTGCAATTCCATGCACGCATTCATACACCAGGTTCACAGTGAGAAGAACCCTTTTTTATTCCAGTTTTCTCTACCAGCATCTGCCTTAAGTCTAAGTGAAATCCTGGGATTTTGTCCTTTTTTGATAAGCAGTGTGAGGATAATTTAATCATGTAAGGAAAGAAAACCCGATTCTCCTCAGAGACAAGAAGAGAGAAGTGTAGGGTCTGGACAAAAACCTACTGAAAGGCAAGGTCACTTCATAAGTAAGGGTAGCCAAGCCATGCACCAGGTTGCTCAAAGGGGTTGTGCAGTCTTCATTGTTAGAGGGTTTCAAGATGATGCTGAATAAAAGCCATGAGCAACCTTCTCTGACCTAACAAAGGAGGCTCTGGTTCTCCAGTCTCATTGATAGTGATCATCTGAGGTCCCTTCCAACCTCCACTGCAATACTAATCTATGAACTTACCCCATTCTAGTTACACTAGATTCCTGTGGCAGTGTGGACAAGCAGCACAAAGGCAATTTACATCCTTATTTTATTTTGCACCTCTAAACAGCAGCCAGTTGCCAGAACTGATCAGTTCAGCCAGAAAACCTTGGACGGTACTTGTGCAAGATCTCTTAGACTGTTCAGCTAGAGTTCTGTCACGAATAAGAAGTAGATGGTCTCAAGAAGCTGGAGCTTCCTCCAAGACACTCAAACACAAAGACACTTAAGATTGTCACTGTCATCTGAATATGTAGTATTTTACATTTAGAATACAGTTAGGAAATGACCTATTCTTCTCACAAAAGCCAAACCCCACATCTTTAACTACTATCAACCTGACAAAAATAGTACATTGCAAACAATATATAATCTTACCTCAGTTTTCTTGTTCACAAAATTCTTGCTACTTTGTCAATGAGTTTGAACAGCTTAGTATTACAACACTGCGACACTCTATGAGGCACCACACTAATACTAAATCAGAAGACTAACGTCCTTCTAGGCAAAAAGGAAAAAACCTCCTCTACTCCTTAGCAAACAAATATACCATCTTAAACAACCTCTAGCAGCACAGGGAGCTTCCAACAAACTCCACGTACGCCACTATAGACAATAGGGCAACCCCTCAGGGAAGAAATGCATGCTAGTTAGCTGCTTTCTCCTTGCTCCAGAAGGTGCTTCCTCTGCACAGCATCCTGTCTTTGCACTGCTGAAGCCTTTGGACCATTGTACCCTCATTGCAGCTCCCTGCTCCTACTGCCGTTTTGGCAGAGACCCGTTACTGCGGTAAATGGCTATGGCAATTGTGATACATAAAAGATGGGGTACTTGCATAAAGCCCTTTTCTCAAGGAGAATAGGAATGCAGTGCTTTGGAACAAGAGGGCATCAGAGCCCAACTCACCTTCAGGTCTACAGAAAAGTCAATACCAATTTACCCAAATTTTCTTCTTTATATGGTGTCAAAAATGAAGTACAACCTTAGGTAAGAGGAAGTCCCAAAGAAGGCAATGAAGGATAAATGAAATTACCTTCTTTGCATGAACTAATAGCAAAAAGAATTTTACAAAATTATAAGCAGAGCTAGGATTGACCCCTCTGGAATCTGTATTTCGGTGACTGATAATTACATGACAGCTAATCCAACAGAAGTAACAGGGTAAATTTCATATTAGGCTACAGGAACAGTTCCTCTCAT
This sequence comes from Psilopsiagon aurifrons, assembly GCA_025447955.1. NCBI lineage: Eukaryota > Metazoa > Chordata > Aves > Psittaciformes > Psittacidae > Psilopsiagon > Psilopsiagon aurifrons. The sequence goes on from JAOEHY010008729.1 coordinate 21,103, forward strand.
GCATTTGACTTCTGAGATTCTGCTCCAACAGCAAACACCAATGTCATCCCTTGCTACTTGTCTCTTATTGCCATTCATACATCCAAGTCAAAACAGTCTTCATTCTCTCTCAGATCTTGTGCATTATACATTTCTCTTTCAAGCTTGGACATTATTCATTCCACAAAAAACAAGTTAACGTTATTTGAAGGCAGAATCAGCTACTGAGTTTTACTCCCTGGCATGTACTCTGGCATTACAAACCCTTTGGTTTCTATTCCCTGCCCTTGTGCACTAGTCAAACACGGTCTTATGGCATTGTAAATTAGCAGAGATTGGTTTCATGACAGATGCCTGGTACCTAGGTTATACAGAAAGAAAACTGAAAGCAAGTATGTGCTTCCATTTATTTTGCTAGATGCTATTTTTTTCCTAATATTACAGTAATATTTTATGCTGCAAGCAGTACTTGTGACAAAGCATAAAGCCGACATGAAAATAATCTCAGTAATAGAGAATTTACAACTGAACTACAGTTATATTTGCATATGTGGACAACCAGTATGTCTTTCTGTGATGCTTAAGAAGTGCTGACACAGCAGAGCTGCACTGTGCAGATACTATTCACTTGCAGAGCTTGAAGTCTAACCATCATTGATTCCACTCAATAAACCCTCAGAGCAAAGCTGACCTAGAGCTGCAGGGAATACACAGGACTCAAAGTCATTCTCTGATTAGTTTCAATAAAATACAAACCCAATGCTGCAAATCAGAATTTACAGTATGGCAAGTTTTCCTGGCATGAATTTTTAATGACTGAGTTCATGATGTTATCACCTGTAGCAGTTCTGTAGGAGCCACATACCAAATATGAGAGAAGTTGATCCTGTAATAGCCATAAGTACAGAGGCACACTCTCTACTTTAATCATCAGAGAAAGAAACCTGGAACAGGAAAGTGCTTGTATAGGCTGTTTAGAAATGGGAATTCAGATCCTACACAGTTTTCTGAGGTGACAACATCCATTCTGTGTACTATCTATGCACTATACATGTAGTCCCTAAATCTAGAGAGGACAGACAGTGTGCTCAATAGTAATACAGACGTGGCCATACTTGCTGGATCGTGACATAGATCGATATCCCATTTCTGATCAGAATCAGCAAGAAAGGGGGGGCAAGGAGGGGAGAGAGAAAGAAAGTAAAAAATCGTGAGAAAGCTGAATAAATAATCCCTAAAATATTTTCCCTCCTACTTCCTGGGTGTTAGAAGATGTCTTTTGGCCAGAAGCATTAAGGTTTATGTTCCTTCCAAAACCCCTGTTATTTTAAAGTATCCCCTCTATGACTATTCCTCTATATAAATCCCAATTCTTTGCTTAATATTTCTTCACTTTCACAGGCTCCCAGTGGCATCAAATTATTAGTAAGATACACAAGGCTGGCCTCAGAGGGAGTTAAACGTGGCTCTAAGAAAATGTTTTTAAACTAACACAAAGGCATATGAGAAAAACCTCTTCTAGGAAACAGAAACACTGACCTTCCTTAAACACTGAGCCATGCTATAAAACAGACTAAAGGTTCCTTTTTATTGGACTCCCATCGAAAGAAGAGACAGTATTAAAAACTGAGTCTTACTTTAGCAAGCATTACATGGTATTTATTTTGCACCAATTCATGATGAAAGTAAATTCCATTGCTTTCCCTATTTTGTTATCAGCTTGATTGGCTGAGATTTACACACGGCCTCCAGATGTGGTGCAGCATTCTAAAGGAGGTTAAAAATTGAAGTCGAAATAAAACTGCCTTCTACCCAGAGGGATGATGGATTATGAACTCAAGTCTCCATTTCCATCCCTCTGGCTATGTTAAGAACATAAAGAAATCTCTTGCAAGCCTAGGACCACCACAGAACACAGGCAAATGGTTAAAGACCTTGTGGTTTACACGCCACTGAGAGCAATGAGCAGAGCAGTATTGCAATTCCATGAACCCATTTCCTGAAACACTGCCTTTGTCCACACATACTGAAATAATAATGTGCTTCAGCTAAGACCTTTGAATGAATGTGTGCTGAATTGGCACTGTAATTGTATCAGCTGCTCATAAGCACCATCTGCATAATTAAGATGGTCCCGTAATTGAATTATAAGCCCAAGCACAGTTTCAAGTGATTAACATTTAAATAACATTTTGAATTCCAAATCCAAAATGAATGGAAAAAAATGTTTTTTAAGAGAAAATGGTAATGTTTATAATGGCTTTTACCCTTAGCAATATTTATATTTCAGCTCAGTGAAGACCAGTAATCAAACTATCAGCAAATAACTACATAACCGGAGGAATGAAACAGCAGCCTAGCAACCTTAACACATGCTGGAGACTGCAGGTTAACTCCTGGTGCTACAGGGTGGACCAGAAGTCACCCAAAGGACAACAACAAGCCCAAAAGGAAAGTATGAGGGAGAAAAGCTGCACAGAGCCACTGGAAAACTTCTCTTTCCTTTTCAGGAGCTTTGTGCTTAGACAGCAACGACAGCATGAGGAGAATGAAAATCTTTGGCACCCCGTGAACTGGCTGGCACATCCCACATGCCAGACTCCACTGCTGAAAATGAGAACTCACCAGAGAAAGGCAGATGTAAAATGCATAGGAGACTTGTATGGGAGAGGAGAACTGGGTAACAGTTTTGCATGGGTAACAGCAGAGTACAAATTGACTTCTATATAGTATCTCTTGTCAAAGGCTTCACCTACATTCAAAGGCACTACAGAAGAAAGCACCCCTGGCAGAGAACATTCCTTAGGATATACAATACCTGTTATAAAGTAAAAAATAAAACAAATAATATTTTTGCATGCTTTTTTCAGCATTTTCTCTTGAAATTTCCAGGGAATCAAGGGTTACCTTTGATTTAACCCAACTTCCTGGGGAGAACAGCTGAAGCGCCAATATGGAAGTACCTGATCAGGTACTGCCATCAAAGCAGTCAATGACAAGGACTGTGTAAGGACAGAGTTGTGTGTACCCCTGCTTACTTATTGGCAAAATAGTTGTATTAGGATCCAGGACCATTTTAAAATGGCCTGGAGTGCAGGCCTGGAGTGCAATGTGGTTGCCCCTCACCAAGTCAGGGAATTTAGACATCCACTAAAATTTACGCTTTCTATGTGATGACTAACCACTGAAGATCTGTCAGTGCTTCAACAACCAGTGACCTGATAATCAATGTGAAATCATCATCATGCTCACTTGAACCAGTTTCAAGTGCTTCTCCATGTTCAGGAAACTGGATGATAGTGATGACAAATTTACTCAACATGAATTAAAACGGGAAAGTCACAAGCTGATATGGAGTTAAGAAGGAAGCACAGAGCATTTTGACAGTCCTGTTTTGGAGAGATTTTTAAAGGCCTCCTTTCATTTCTCATCCATAAGACTGCAACTCCAGTTGAACACCATCCATAAAACAGTCCTGCAGTACTTTCGTTACTGCTTGGAGAATTATAAGCACATGTTGCCATAGCATCTGGACTTCTGTTCCTCAGAATTCAATAGTGTCTAACTTAGGTGTGCAGGTAAGGTCATGGTTGATTTTAGATAACCACATGGTAATTCAGGTGCACAACAGAGTAAACATGTTTTCTCTTCCTGCACTACCGGGAAGCTAGTTTCTTGTGCAATAATAACTAGAAGAGTTTCTGTCAGGTGAGTCCAGCTTGGAGCGCTGGCATCAGAAGAGCTAATGAATTACATGCTGACGTAAGAACTAGTGGTTGCTGTGGGAAGCTGCATGCAGACAGGCTACAGAAGTGGCACAGAAAAGGCAGATACCGTTGCAGTCTTTCATTAGTGCTCAACTGTAATTGTATTTCTGTGTCTGGTAGATGCTATTCGCTCACTTTAACAGCAGTTATTAAGTTTAGTAATATTATCTCAATAGCAGCCTACATGCAAAAATCTGGAGGAAAAAAGCATGAGGAAAACAGCTTGAAAACAACTCTAAAGCTACTATGTAGAACTGCGCAGAGCATTCTGTCCTGGACTAGAAGGACGAGGGCAGCATAGTACCTCTGCTGTAGCCAGGAATATCTTGAGTAATCAAGGGAAAAGTTCACATGTCATTTTGCTAAGAATTCAGAATCACAGAACCCAGAAATGTCATAGCCTGCAAAGGCCCTCCAGAGGTCATCTCTTCTGACTGCCGCTCAAAGCATGGCCAATTTATAGATATTTGATGCAGATATTTACTTTATCTGAGAAAGAATTATTTCATCAGGTCAAAGGTTAATTTGGACTGGCAGGAAGCTGGAGCAGATTCTTGTCCTGTTAGACTGCCCAAACCAGGGTGAGCCGTAAGGTCAGACCAGGTTGCTTTGAGTTTAACTCAGTCTGGTCTTTAAAATCTTCAAGGACAGAGCCTGCTCCACTGCTGGGCTTGTGAAAATGTTTCCTTTCACACCTAGACAGAAGGTCTCTCTTTTAATGCTTGTTTACTCCAGGAGAAAAATGAAGAACTCCATGGAACATGAAGCTTTTATACTTCACTTAAAGCTCAGAAGATTGCTATGGGAAGGGGGAGAGGCTACTGTGCTACAAATGACTTGGAAATGGAAAACTGTAACTTCTTTATTTTGACATTTATATACTGTTTAATGTTTATGATGCATCACTGCTTAATTAAGTTTATGTATCTACCAGTGTAATGTATACAGTACAAAATAGTGGAATTCATGCACATTCCTCGCAGTAATTTTGTATTTCTTTCTCTCTAAATATAATATGTATGAGCTTGTGCTTCATGGGATTTTCTTTGAGCTTCTACCAAGCTCCAAAAGTACACAATTAATAACTAGTAGGTTCTATTTTAAGCTCTTAAGTACTGGGATTCAACTCACAATTACAATTCAACACAAGCACTTCAAACTTGACAAATTTGCCATGGAGACATTTTCCAAGCAACCTCTCCAGAAGAGCTGTGGAAGCACCAAGTATCTCGCTGTTCATCCAAGGAGAAACAGCCTAAAAAGCAGGTTAAAAAGAACTGCTCAATGCAAAATTTCACTGGTTTAATTTTGGGAAGACTGGTAATAGCAGTTCCTGACAGTACATCCATAACTTGCCACTTCATATGAGTCTATTTTAAACAAAGGTCAGCTGGAGTTGTAAATATGAGATCTAGTTTCAATTTTAACCCAGGTTAGATGCTTGGATCTGGAAGTCTAATTTTTCACCACTTTAAAAGTTACTTTACCTGTCAACACATCAAACTTCAGGCACTAATATGATTATTGGTCTTTTCCAACTACACTGAGCTTTCCCTAATGATCAGACATTAGGAAAACGAGGAGAAGGCTGCAAGCTTTGGTTTTGTTTTATGAGAGAGGAGTACAACAAACCTCTCATTTTAATATATATGTAACCCAAGAGTGCATCTACTTCTAGCAACAACAAAACGGAGTCCACTATGGGAATTCTCTCTTGCCCAGCAAGCCACGGGGATCTCAACCATAATATTTAGAATCAACACACCTGAGCACTTGTATGATCAGTAACTATGCAAAGTAAATTTCCTCATGGAAAAAGATTTATTGAAAACTGATACTTGCTACATATTAGAAAAATGAGGTTTCATCCCCCTATATTATTTTGCTGTACAATCTCTTTAAACAGTACAGATTTTATGATACTTTCTTGATCCAGGAAATAGAGCACTGTGAAACATAGTGTATAACCATAATAAAATCCCCCAGAATGTTTTAATACGGTTGCAGAGAGAAAGGTGATATGAAAAACAGATATGAAAAACACCGGTTAACCAACTTTGTGCCCATTATCCACAGCTCTCTGTCCTGAACCACTTAACTCCTCTTTCACAGCAGGCTGGCTCTGCATATTTGCTCGCCTGGGAGCAAGCAGAGCACCCGCCAGCATAATCTGTCACAGGGCTGCTGAGAAAGAAGAAGTTACACAGTGTGATGTGCTGTCCCCTGTGCAGTGACTGGCAGAGGTTTGGCAAATTCAAGGGCTCCTGAAAGAGCTTGTCCACATTCCAGGAAAAATGAAAGACAGGTGAGAAAGACTTTTAAATACAGTCCAGTTTTTAGGCAGATCAAGGTTAGTCAAAGGCCTCCTTGGCAGGAGTTCAGACTGGCCACATCTAATAGTTACTTGAAAACTTTCACCTTACACTAGAGCCTTTTCATTCTTTTGATATATAAATGCAAGTTATACACAAGATGATAATTAATCAAACACTATTGCACATCTTGGATGGATTGTCACCCCACTGAAATGAGTTTCAGTTTACTGTAAAAAAAAAAAAAAAAAATCAGACTCCAGTTATCCCTTTCTGGAAAACAGTATAGTTCCCTAAACCCCAAACAGATCCGAAATTCTCAGAAGACACTTGATCCAACTTGCCGAACAGAAGAATGTATGAGGCTAGGGTAGAGCAGTTCCGGGAGCTTCCTAGTATTCTCTCCCCTGGCAACTTCAAACAGGATAAGGAGAATGACATAAAATCATAGAATCACAGCACAGTTAGGGTGGAAAGGACCTTAAGATCGCCCAGTTCCAACCCCCCTGCCATGGGCAGGGATGCCTCGCACTAAACCATGTGACCCAAGACTCCATCCAGCCTGGCCTTGAACACTGCCAGGGATGGGGCATTCACAGCTTCCCTGGGCAACCCATTCCAGTGCCTCACCACCCTTACAGTAAAGAGCTTCTTTATATCTAAGCTGCTGTTCCCCAGAACCGGCATATAGTCGGACTTCTATAACAACACTTGCTGCTGTGATGGTTACAATTGCATACACAGAAGACATCAGATTTGGGAAATCAGCAGATTAACAGAAATCCAATTGTAACTACTTATTTGAGGACTATTAACTACTTAAGATAGCTAATTGTAATGAAGGTTTCAGAAGCAACATTTTAAATCAAACTGACGGGGATTAAAAAACCCCAACAAACCAACATAAACATCCCCACCTTCCACAAAAAAACCCTCATTATTTAACCATTCCTGGCTAGTTTCTTGCCAAATAAATACAATATTGGCTTACCCATCTCTGTTTTATATGTCAGAAATACAGAATTCTAAGGCTAGCCAGGTGGTCTAAAACTTGTTCTGATTTCTTCATTTCCCAGACACCAAAGCCAAATGGGGCAGCTGAAGATGCTGTCATGCCTGAGCTGAGCATTACTTTACTGAGCTGCAATGTTTCTGACATCAGTGGTACTGTCTACAGATGTAAGGCACTTACACAAACCAATTCTGCCAGAATAGAAGTTGAATAATCTGGACATGTACAGTGACAGGATATTTAAACAGAAGGAAAATGACATTTCTAAGAAACTCTGATGAATCTTATCCAAACCAGTAAAATAACATTATTGCCTGCTCTGCAGTTTCTTAGTAATTACTTTTTCCTTCTAAATACAATCTGAATGATTTTATAGGGGACTCACAATAATCCCTGTGCTGATTGTGTCCTGCTTTACCATAACACCAGTGCATTTTCAGAAATGCTTCAGCTTAGGAAATTAGACTGGCTACCACGGTACCTTAATCAGAGCATTCTTATCAGTGTGTCTCCAGACTAATAAGAAGGAATCCAATCTAGAGCCCACTGAACACTAAATTAGATCTAATCATAGGGCACTCTTCCAACTGTTCAACAGCAGGTCTAAAACCAATGAATGACATTTATTTTTTCTGGTATCCATTAAAATGCTACAAGCAATCTGTAATAGCTGCTTCAAAGCCACGGCTGGAAACGTGTGCAGAGATTTGTTTGCACTGAAAGCATGATCATTCATTGCCCTCCTTGCCAAAAGCTACTTTAGATTTAACACTTTCAAGAAGATTCGGAAAGCTTCTCAAGCCACAATACTCTTGGAATCCTGTAATAGATAACCTACTCATATCTTCATATTCTCAGCTCGAGAATATTTAAAAGGTTGAAGTATGACACCTTTAATGGCTCTCTGACATATAGATTTTGCTAATTCAGATTGGAAAATGACTGCATCTTAGCTTAAACATGTAACACACTGAAAGCCAGCACTATGTGCATGAAAAGACTATAGTATAAAGAAGTTGAAACTGGCTTAATGTTTTATGCAAAAGTTCTAGACTCACATTTTTATAGGACACCATCAGCCACGTGTTTCATATGTTTCTTTTCCTACAGGGAAAGGTCCTATCTGTTAAGTGTCCTGGGTTACACAGACCAACTGTGTATGGCTTTGACCTTGCAACCATTAAATTTTCGGGGTGAAGACTATAATAAAGCTCAGATTTCTCTAATATAGTTTCTTTCTCAGAGGTCAAAGCAACAAGTTAAATTTTAGCTCGCTTCGGTTGCATCATCTTCACTGTATTGAGAGCAACCTGAGTCTGACAATGACTAACATGTCACTTATATCAGCATGTACCAAGTCCCAGCTTTGAAGGACTTTCAAGCTTATTGTTCTCACACATGGCAAAGTACTTCCCCACTAAATACACAGTGTTCAGTTACTGCTCAGGCTGGCCACAAAGACACTGAAGTACAATCAACTGATGAGGGGTAGGACAGGGAGAGAAAAGGACCTGCCAGAAAAAGTATGTGCAAAAAGTGAAGACAAGTGAACTGGCTGTGTGCAGGAGGAGATAAACAGCTTCCAAGCTCAAGGGCTGTCATAACCAAAGCAGGCGCACTTTTGCTTGTCTAACTCTAGAACAGAGTAGTCCATATATGCAATTAAGATCTTATGAATAAATTACATGTCTGAGCAGTCCTTAACATATAGAGCAACTATTCCAGACTTCAGGTTCTTTGATGTTGCTTATGGGTTTCTAACATAAATCTATGCTTGGTTTTAAATAGCATGTAAGTGCAGCAAAGACTGCTAGCATAGAGTGATACATTCAATGGGAACCATGAACTTCTGGATATTCATTTCTGGTTATGCCAACAGGATAAGAAAGACTTAAAATGGCATGTCTAAAAGTTACTTTATAAATGTTACTGTTTGAGGGTAGAGGGTAGTGTGCAATCTAAGACAGAATTGATGAATTTATCATATATCACCTCTACTTTCTGACTGCACCATCCATGACGGCAATCAGAATGTTAGCAATACACATATTAACCACACTTCACTTCTGCTCCCTCTATTGACTGGTTGAAACAACAGCTGATTTCTCTCTTTTTGAAGGAGTTACTGGTTCACAATATGATTATGGAGACAAGAGGGAGTGAAATTTGCAATTTCACATTTGGGTTAGGAAATTTGTTATGCTACATTAATAAATACTGAAGAGTGTATGTATACATCTTACACTGCTCATGACTCTGTGTTAAATCACACATAGTATAAAGTACTCAAACAATATATTGTGAAATTGTTTCTCTTGCAACTAAGCCCCATTGTCATGTTGCTCACATATGCTTGTGACACAGTAGCCTTCAAGGATCTATTCACGCACAAATGCTAAAGGTGTAAAAACAATCAGACAACATCCCCATCCACACATCATCTGGTGAGCCAATTTCCTTTCTTGGACTTCACCAAGTCTTTTCATTTCCTCCCCACACTTAAATCCTCTGTGTCTATTACCCATTATGCACACTGTGCTATAAAACTGTTGGCACTTTCCTTTTTTTTGTCAGCCCTTGCCTCCCTCTTGCCTGACAGAGAAACAACAGCCTAGCACATCCCAGTGAGTTTTCAGTGGAAAAGGTGATTACAATAATGTCAGAAGCTGAAAAACAGTAAATCAAGCTAGGCTGTAAAATAAAGAGGAAGGGATCATACTCACAGCAGCTGCAGAGACACAAGATCATCAAAAAGGCCCTGGGGAATCTCTGTGATCTTGTTTCCATAGAGCACTCTGAAAGATTCAGGAAGACAAAATAAATAACAGACCAGTTTAGTGTCCTCCCACCTCTCTGCATTATCATCTTTATTGATCTTGTGCACCATGGCCAGGATCTGTGGGCATTTCATTTCACTACTTATCTCATTTGCTTTTCTCAGAGCACATGGTACTAAATGAGTCGTTATGATTCAGGCTTCGTCTGGTGTTGGAAAGCATTTTTAATGTAGAAACTGGACATCATCCAAACCCCTATCTGAAATATTTTTCATTCTGTTGAGGGACTTTTTCCACCCTTTTTAGAAATATTTTAACCATTGAAAGACACATTGTCTGATGTAAAAACCTAGAATTCTGCTCAGTGATACTGAATTTAAAAGCCAGAAGAGCATAAGCTGGCTGTAGATAAAATTACATGGAAGTGAATCTCTTAACATACAATAATTGGAATTAAATGTGACACAGGCACCACTGGTTAAAATATGATGGCTTCGCCAGCTGCTGTTACCATTTCAACTACCTAATGAAAAGAAATTCAGCCTGAACTGGAAATAGACATATATTTCAGAAACTCAAAAATGATTTAGGTGGAGTTTGGTTATAAAAATTAGTAAAGACCATAAATATACATAATCTGATATCCATTATTCATTTTAATACTATAAATATTTCCCTTTAAATGGAAAAAAGCACATTATTTCAGAAATTGATCTAAAGGGAAAACCAGACAGACCCACCATTATGCTAAGATGTGTTATTTAGAGATGAAAGCAGAATCATATGTGACAGGCACACCTGAGTTTCAATCACAGCTGAAGTATTTACTTATGTTATTTCTGGAGTTGGCAAAATTTGTCAAACCCAGGAAGTGAGTAGGCGCTTATGTGTGTCCTGGTAAATGGGAAGAAGATTTCACTCCCCCTGAAAATTTTACTCCTTACCTAAACATTTTAATAGACTTCAAATAGGTAAAGCCAGTATTGATGTAATTTCAATGCTTTCTATAGGACACAGTAAATGGTTATAAAGCAGCTCATGCCAAAACTTTGTTGCTTCTGTGCCACTAAACTTGTTAATTCCCTAATGTTTTAATGTGGAATAGCATGTTAGCAATTAATCAACCAGCCATGTGAGGCTTGGCTGCTGCCTGAAATTCTGGCTTACCCTGTCTTTCAACATTTACAACATTAGGGTGGGCTGAATATAGTGAAAACTAAACACTCAGTGTGATGGACCATTTACAATACCCTCTGGCCTTCCCAGAGTATCGCCACTTCGGTTTACTCTTCATCAGTCATTGGAACTGTATCACCTCTGTGGGAGAATTCCCAGAACAGCTCTTTTCTGAGCCTAACTAAAATGAATCTAAATAAAATAACACCACTTAGATAGGAAAATTTAAACCTGAAACTTCATTTTTCATTACTTTTGTATTTTAGCAGGAACTGAACTCCTGACTCAAGGAACTAGTGATCATCCAGCATTCTATTTTCTCTCAACACAAGTAATATAATTTCTCTCTATCTATCGCAGAGTCAGGATGTTGGCTTTTAAATGTGCTGTTCCACTTAGTGACTTTTTGTGAGTAAAGTGTGCTAGTACCACTAAATTCTTCTGTTTCATAATTTCAGCTTCAGAAGATGCACACTATTTCCTACTTCAACAAGATTTCATGCAATGTACATGGGTTATTATACTCTACCCCACACTAGACACAAATGATGGCTGAGCTTTGAAGGGTCAAGCAGGTCCATTTAGATAGCAGTTTCAAAATACGAGATAGTATTCAAGTCACTGAATTTCACTGGGCTCAAAACCAACATCCAAATGCTGACTCTCAGACTTCTTTCCGAACAAAGTAACTGATGTGAACCCCTGTATCAGGAAGCAAAACCTCCACAAATAAAATATGTAAGAGGTTAAAATGTTAAGTTAATGCCCACAGAATTCAGTATACTTCCACTTCAGTTTCCCCACTTTCTGAACATTTCTTTAGCAAGTGCATCATCTGTATACAAAGTTTAGATTCTAAGCTCTGTGATGTTGGATGAACATCTTCCTTAGTTTTGTGGAGTAGCAGGATCATCAATGCTGATCAGTAGTGCATAATAATATAGCATCTGAAAAGGAGTTCAGAAGCTAAGCTCTACAAAATGTGCATGGAAAGTAGAAATAAAAATCCCTATTCCAGACTAAGAGTTATTCTGACTTACACTTACGTAAGGTAAAACCTTAAAGAAATGTCAACACTCACACCCAGTGCAGCTGTTAACCATGGTACTACTAAATGCAAATATCAAAATAAGACTCTTACTGGAGTAATTTTTCACTTTCAGTATAAGAGTTAGAAGGTCAAAGTGCAGTGTGCCATTGAGCTGAAAACCCTGGATGTGTTTATACCTCCTCTTTATTATTTTGAGCAAAAGAAACCAGAATAAAATAGCTTTACAAAATAAAACAAAGCTTCAATTTTCAGAAGCCATGAAAAGAAAAGCAGCATTTTCTAACCTAATTGGGCTTATGTGCATGTGGCACATTAATGCTGGAACAAATTAACAGCTAAACAAAAGTCAGTATGAGAGCTCAGGCACTTGTCTCTAATTCATATTCATATTCAGCACTACAAGGAGCCAAATTAGCTAATGCCATTGTCTGCCTGCCATGGCAGAGGTGGAGTCAAACGGTCCTACAGAAAGAAGCAAAGAGGAGGGGAGGGGAGATACATAATGCATTGCATCTGATTACTTCAGCTCCCTATTTCCATTTCCTCTAATAAAAAGCCCAGAAACTTTTGCTTTCCCCAGAGTTCTCATTTTGTCTAAGACAGGCAAGCATACCCATATCAACAAATATGAATCTTGATCAGGTTCTTGATCAAAGATGATTTTGTCCAGAATGTACCAAGTGCTGCACTGCTAATTACTAGGAATGAGCCAGCCTGCAGAAAGGACAGGCCAGGTTAGGTTAGGACACCGTTAATGCAGCTGCTTTGCTGTATGCCCTGCCATTGGGTCCATCTCACCACCATGCACCAGAAGAGCAGCCTTAGGGGAAAGTGAAACCAAATAAACCCCCAAACAGAAAAAATAACTTCAAAAAGCCATAACAGGAACCTCAGCCAAGTCAATTAAAGAACTTCATTTGATTTTCCAATGCTATGACCAACAGGGATACATTTTAGGAGATCTGTCTAAGGCATTACAAGCTGTAAAACTCTGTGTTCACTTCTACTCTTCAGATCTGTTGCAGGACATGCAGGTGTCCTGGCTCCTGTGCAAGCTTGGAGCAGCAGCACAACCCTCCTCCTATCCCCTAGCTCCTGACAGTTTAGATCCCCAAATACTTTTTATTAAAAATACACTAACAAAGTTAGTATCAAACAAAATCAGCCCAGTAACTGCTGCCAATAGCACATCAGTGAATCAGAACGACATTTATTAGAACACAAAATAATTACTATACTTTTTATTGTGTGCTCTTGACTGTTCATTTGCTTCTTAACTTTGCTGGGAGACAAATTTAGCCACAGGTTTGACCAGCACCATTGACTGTTGGGTGGAGAAGGTATTACCCTAAACACAATGCACATTTTTGGAAGGAAGAGAAAAGGGAGCTGCAGCTTAAGTCTATATTCACAGAGCTAAACTTAGAAAGTAGCAACTAAAGACTAAGCCAGAACTGACTGAGTGACTAATAGGTATCCTTCTCCTTATTGTTCCTTTCTTTCTTTTCTCACCACATAAAAGTCTACTCTACAAAGATGAAAACCAGCCCAAATGGAGAACACAGTCATAAAGATGTGCAAACACATCAGACTTGCCAGTGCACGTATTTTATCCTTGCCTTTTCCACAAGGCAGGTATACCCCACACCAGAATGACCAGTTTGAAGAATCAATCACTGTCTTTTTAACTCAAATTTCTCACATTTTATTGCTGGTGGCTTTCTAACATAAGCAAGTTGCTGTTTTAGCTCAGGGGCAACTGAGCTACCCAAGGGCTATATTCTGAGCAGCATGTAGAGCATCAGCTCACAAGTTTCCAGCTAAATGCTTTCAGCATGGCCACAGAGTGGCATAAGCTGCAGCTCTTCAAAAGTATCTCCTGGATTGGCTCCCAAATGGCAGCAGTTTTCAGGCTGTCACCAGCCTTCCAAACAATGGGACAACACAGCTAAAGCACAGCCACCCTACTGCACTGCAAGCATTCGAGAAGATCTCTGGAAGAAGCACCCTACTCAGGTGAAGAGTTACTATGGATCTTTCATGGGAGATCATACAAATATATAAAAGTCATAATGAGGCACTGTGTTTCTGAAGCCTGATTCTGGCATAATATTTTCATATTTCCTGAAAATGTATCTATTCCAAACCACAATATTAGCTTTCCAATTAAAAAATTAATTGCCATTAATTGCCACTATTAAACTTCAAGTTTTGCAGATTAATCCAACTGATGTTCTAAGTAGTTTAAAGAATCCACTGCATGGATTCATCTAAAAGTTTGGGACATACCAGGCAAAGAAAGGACTGGAAGCGCACATAGCGACGGGTATGTCACCTTGAGTGAGAATGCAATTAAGCATGCAACAAACCTTATCTTGAAACATAGAAGTCTCACTGAGTCTTCAGTGTAGACATTCTGACCTCTTGAACAATGTGAAAACTTGCAAAGACTTTCCCAACACACTGCCTTTCATATGCACTGAAGATAACACACCACCTTCTGAGGCTGTGAAGCAGTAATTGCTGTGGTGTCTCTTTCACAGTCACTCGGTCTACTTTACTTGCAAATGTAGCTGCAATTCAGCTGCTTCGTTAAGTCAGATCCCAGAATACAGACATCTTCCCCTGGAAGGTGCCACAGAACTTTTTTGGGGGTATGAAAGCCTACCACAGAATCCCTTACCCTGAACCATATGGTTTCCAGCTAAGTGTTGCTTTATTTTGGCTTGGCTGAAACATTCTTACTGAAGTGTCAAATTTTGACTTTACGCAACGTATTTTCAGTCCTCAGAATGCTTTTAACTTTCCTTCAGACTATGAAAACAATTCTTGCTAGGAAGAATTACATTTCCCAAACTACGCACCATGGCACAGGCTCAATAAGAATTCAAGATTTTGAAGAGGAGGAATTGACAGGGATAAAAACAGCAATAAATTTCTCATCTCTGAAAGAAACCTAGACATATAATTTTTTGTCCCTGCACTATTTCATATTTCTTCAGAACAAGTTAGGCTAAATAAATCTTCGTAAAACTATCCCAAGCAATTTGTTACCTTAAAATAATTTTGGCAGGTATTGCAATAGACAGTGTTTTACTGCAGATTTCAAATCACCATGAATGACATGACATACATCATCACCCAGGAGATGATGTCTAAATGGGACTGCTATGTCAAAATCTAAGCTGTCTCTTGTCTTTGTGCCCAGGCTGAGCTAAGCTCCTAAATTGTTCACTAGCTAATTCAGTATATGAACAAAACCAGAGGAATTCTCCCACTGCAGTGGTCTTAACTTTAATTCATTTAGTTTAACACACTGAAGGCTTAGACTATTTTGTCATATCTCATAAAATGTCCCCAGACAGTCTGGATATGGCCTTCCAAACCTCCATTTGTGGGAAGTCTACTGACCCCAGGAATAACATTTACCTTCGATACTATTAACAATAACCAAATGCTGATACAATTCTCTTGCTGATATTAGACAGATTTTGAGCTGATTAAATGCAAAATTAATTTTCTTCAGAAACTGCATTCAGCAATCGAAATATGAAACTCTTCATAACCTGGCCCTCGTGTTCCATGCTGAGTTTTTAACCACTCCAGTTCCAGCAAAGCTCTATTCTAACCATGTACAACAGGTACTACCAGTAGAGCATTTCTCAAAGTTTTGCTTAGAATGAAGATAACACATTCTTTTGCAACCAACCAATTCTGCCACACCTGTCAAAGAATGGGTATTATGTGCACTCATGTTTATGCTCAAAGAAGTATTGGATGGCAAGACTAATCCCTACAACACAAAAGCCATGGCTACACTACCATAGCTCGCTCACATCTGTGCTGAATATTGGCATTTTTAGATTCAAATAATTCTATGTTTCTCAGTTTGAATATTTCATATGGTCCCAAGCACTGCACTATCACTGACTCGCACAGCCTTCAATGTATCATCTCTTTGAGAAGGAGAAATACTTCCACTTTTTCAAGTGGGGATGCTTTGCAATAGAAAAGCAGTTTATTTGTCCAACAGACTCATTGGAATTATGCAACATAACTTCCTTCCAAATCGTGTCTTTAATACTAAGGACCCTGTGGTTGTTTAAGCCCAGCCAGCAATCCAGAATCACGCAGCTGCTCACTCACTCCCCCCACTTCCTGCCTCCACTCCCAGAGAGATGGGGAGGAAAATCAAAATAATGTAACTCCCACAGGTTGAGATAAGAACAGTCCCGTAACTGAGGTATAACACAAAGCACTGCTGCTGCCATCAATAATAATAATAATAAGGGAAATAAAAGGGGAAGAGAATACAACCACTCACCACCCACTGACTGATATCCAGCCTGACCCGAGCAGTGATCTCACCCTTCCAGGTAACTGCCCCCAATTTATATAGTGGGCACGATGTGCTGTGGTATGGAATACCTCTTTGGTCAGTTTGGGTCAGGT